>CACRXP010000867.1:124553-230011 GCA_902702965.1 Spirometra erinaceieuropaei | reverse complement strand
TACTGGAAATAAAACCATACAAAAATATCTTGTCGTGTGCTTAATAGTTAACATAGCTACCTAGTTTACGTTCTTTTCTCGATAAGTTATTTAATAGTTACAAAGGATAGGAAAGTTTTCGGACGTGTGAACAAAGTGTTACCTGTAGGCGTTATTACTGCGTTTTAGGGCACGACGTCACAGAACCTCGTAAATTCGACTTTTGAAAATCGTTTAGAAGTCTGGTTTTCAAAAATCTTTTCGCCTACACTTTGCTCCATCTGACTTTCGAAGAAAAAAATCAATTTCAAATGGAGCGAGCCTCGCTTGGCAAAGCTCTGGAGCTTAGATTATTTTTCTTTATTAGAAAAAGCGCACGAATGCACGAACACAGTATAGAACCTTTATTAGCACAGAGAACTGCGTAAATGTAAGATAATGTGGATTACCTCTGAAATTCGTAAACAGGTTAATAGATTATATAACAGATTTTCAACAAATTACATATTGGTTTGCAACATACCATACTAACAACACAGGTACCAGCTAAAAGTCCAGACACTTGTTTCGTCGATATCCTGCCGCTGCATAGCGCACCTGCGATGGATTCGGTCCATCAGTGGGTCCCCCAGCATTCCTTGTGGGCTTTCTGGTAGATACGCCAGTTTAGAAATTGTTGCTTTTTAATTTCCTCAGAAATTAACCGCTGACTTGCAGTAGTTCAGTCCCAACTGACCGAACTTTAATTTATGAATACTTGGAATGATGTCCATCAGTCACTGCGGGATAAATGCGTAGTATTCATTAACTGCCGACAGCCAGCTAATAGTATATATTGGATTGCAGGACACCGTACTAACGGCACAGGCACTGAGGACATTATAAAGCAACAGTTTATAAGCTGGATTATCTGCCAGAAAGCCCACGGGGAATGCTGGGAGACCCACTGATGAGCCGAACCCCTCGCAGCTGCGCCATGCAGCAGCAGGATATCGGTGAAACGCGCATGTCCGGGATTTTAGCTAGTACCTGTTCTGTTGGTGTGTTATCCTGCAACCCAATATATACTATTAGCTGCATGTTGGCAGTTAATGAATATTAAGCGGTTATCCCGCTGTGGCGGATGGACATCGGCCCAAGTATTCATAAATAAAATTTCGGTCTGCGCTTATAGACCTTAGTTCGAACTGATCTACTCCAAGTTAGCGGTTAATTTCCGAGGAAATTAAAAAGCAACAGGATTAAATAATTTGTAAACGTTATTTTGCCCTTGCTATCGCGAGATCGAATCTTGACGATGTCCATAAATTTTCCGCAATTAGGTTAAGTGGAAAAAGAATATTCGACATGACAAAAGAACCTTTTATGAAACAGGCATGAACAATAAATAACGATGCAATATTTTAGGCTCCCAAAATTGATCGTCTAAATTTACGTCACGTTCCACGAGGTGAGATCCAAAGCATGCCTGTCTTCGCCAGCCAGGGGCGCAAATCAGCCTCCAGAGCGTGGCAAATTCTCTAATCTTCGGCCGTGGTTGTTTATGAATACCAAGCTGAGTACCGGTGAATTTTCTAGCTGCATCTGGATTATAAGCACAGATCGACAGGGTCCCGCTGATAAGATCACTTAGCATCCGATGGAGTATATCTGCTAAAAGCCAGCGTTTGGAAAAACGGCCTGGCTAAGGCTCGTGAGCCGGCAGTTTTCTGAACCCATGAAAAAGTTCTTGACCGACCATTGTTTAAAAGAGACAAAAGTGTCTACCTGACTCTTTTGGTCATGGCTAATAAGTGGCTAACTACTAATACTTGCATCGGCCAGCCCTAGTGCTGATTTAGACGCATCCGGAGTCGACGCGAAAGTGGGCTGACGATGCCCACGTTTATCGGCGGACTCGATAAATGTACTCCTCCTGTTCCATTTACCAAGGCTGTGAGACCCAGTATCCTCTCCCGGTTTGACGTAGTCATACCTGTCTACTTTCTGTTTGACCACTGCTGCCTTTGCGCTAACCCGCCGGGGAGAGGGATTCGGGAATTCGACACAGTGGTCTTGATTCACTTTGGGTTGGTGGGTTGCTTGCGCCAACCATCTCATTCCTTTACTAAAGGAAGGTTACGGGAGGGAGCGTTGCAGCCACAGTGTCATAAGCTTCAGCGCAGAAATCCTCTTGAGCACCCCCTTAAATCTCAAGTCGATACGGTTGTTATGATCAGCGAATAAGATATAGCGGATGGTAGAGACGAGTCGGTTAGCAAACTGCACCTCTGAGTCATTACAAACGAACGTATTTGATCCTGTTGCCAATATACCTGTGCATACGTTGCCAAAGAAAAAATCCATTTGGACAAGAAACTGTTGTTATATCAGCAAATGGTGCACTCAGTAAAGCGACACCGCCGTACAAAATAAGCGATTAAAGAGACAACTAGTCGGCAGCTAAGATCTGAAGGTCGGCGCACTTAAAATCGCCTGGGTATGCTTTTTACGTTATTGCCGGCGTGGTGAAATCGGTTATAGTCTTTGATTTTGGCCGTGCAGCCACATCGACAAAAGCAAATTGCACTTAGCTAAACAAAAATTTGAGTGGCAGTCATAGGCTTGGTCTACTGCGGGCGCACTGTAGGGAAAACGGCCATCACAGTTGCCATGGGCAACCTTTGATCTATGATGAGGAAGGTGTTCTTTCGACGTTCCGCAGTCGGGCAAACTGCTTTTACTGCACGATCCCGAAGGCGCTGTATCTGGTCTGAGGGAATAGTTGCGTCACTAATGACCTGTCTGGTTGGAGAACAGGATAAGTCAGTAGAATGCTTTCCCGCACAAAGACTCCTAGGCGCACACTGGCTGAAGCACTTTATTCCCAGAATCCACTGCCTAACCCTCTGACAATGGGGTTTCTCGGTAATTATAGAACGCGACATTATCGTACGGTGAGTCCCCACTGCTAATGGCAATAACACATAATTCACACTTTAGGCGTTCGTTGGGATGAAGTAAAGTGGTCGGTAAAACAGTAAAACCAAAGGAAAGCATCCGATTCAGGCCTTTGGGTGCTCGATTGGTCGAACTGGCCACAATACTTTAGCGGCTGCTCAACCGATCATGCGTGGATGCCCCTGGCACGACGTTTGCTTCAAAAAATCTCGAAAATCTTCTTAATACTGACTCTGCGCAGCCGTCGGATGCAGTTACCTGGCGTCTCTGAAACAGTAGAGTCGCAGATGAAGGAGGGATATCATTTAAAAGCTTCCCGAGAAGGATCGCTTGGGTGAAGTTCAGTGGCGTCTTTTAAACTGCTGCAGTTAACACTCGATGAGATAGCTTGCAAGGATAAGTTAAGTCAACAATGGAAAAAGGTTAAGGTGGTCGTGTTGCTTATTTCATCGTGCAACCCACGAATTCGTTAATACCGCCCCTACTCCGTTGCCGCTCTCCAACTGTAAACTGAAAAAGGCGGTCGGCTGGAAACCTGATCGAGACAGCTCGCCTCAATTCGGAAGGGGGACGTCCTAAATCCTCAGTCATCAAATATATAAAGGGGTGGGTTTAACTTTGCATATTCGTTGTCCTGATAGACGTTACACCAGTACAGTCGGTAAAAACCAGGTATAATGACAAGTGTAAAGAGTGCAATGCAAACAAGCATGTTTGCCCAGACTGGGTCGACCAAACCTGCCACAGCAGCCCAATTTAATAAGAATCTGATTGAGAACGCTGTCCAATGTAAATGCTAGTGGAAAACCCAAAACAAATTTTTCTTCAATCAGGCCTCGCAGGCCCTTTTTTCACTGATCGGTTGGATTAACAGAGACATGGGAGCTGATAGTTCAGCTCAGCCCAGATCAGGTGAAAAACAAGGTATCTCCTGCGTCCGGCATATAAGCCTTTGCGGACTACCATTATCCGTGCCACTAAGTCACTGACGTCTGGGATTCAGCGAGCGGACCATCTCATAAAATTTTGCAATAGTGACCATGGACCACCCCCAAACCAGTTTCTCCTGCATCCGCTCTCCCGGATTTCTATCGCATTGGCCGACAAAGCTGAGCAGCCCGTCTGCGCAGACTACAAACGTCTGGCATAAAAGACCCGGGGAAGTTAGGATCCCAACTCAGTGGTAGTGTCGTAAAAGCTACATTAAGATGGAGCCTGTCACTCTGTTCTAAGAGGAGGAGCGATTTACAGTGTTTGACCGATCTCGTCAAATGTTGTCCGAAAATTCGAAACGTGTTTTCGACTAGGAAGGATTACTTAGGTAGGATTGTAGTATTACTTAGCATACGGCATAATTCTACAGTATTTCAGACTGACCAACATGTTAGCTGCTAAATGCACTTCTTTCCGCTCTCTTGCATGACCACACGTAGTAAAAAATGACTACTTAAGTAGCATACATTGTTACTATGATTTTCGATGGTCTTTCAAACTCAAATATGTTTTGCAGAAAACATGCACAAAATATGCTTTCTTTTGTTAGTTTTGTAGAAAATCACATTATCCTCACATTTTATACCCCAAAAAGGGTATATTTAGGCTCTGACGAAGTTTCCCAATTCCCGGATAATTTCGAGCCTGATCAGCCGTTGCATTAACGTTAAGCGATGTCAGTCTGGAAGGTGTATGCTTTCCGCGTAAGGGAAATCCTATATTTCTCAATGCCTTTAAAAAGATACTACATCGACTTCATAAAATTTTGCAATGGATGCGGACTATGTTGTACATTTCATGAGGCGCACTGGTAAACGGACACATTCGATGCTGTATGGATGGACCTCGTACGGCCTTAGAAATCTCACAATTAACGACCTGGCCCCTCACACAAGTCGCAAGGATTGACGTAAATTGTAATGTTCTCACGAAGTAACGAGATATATCTCTCGAGCCCTTAGTATAAAAGGCAGCAAGTAAGACCGATCGGTGAATAATATAGAAGCTCTGAAGGTCAAGTAACCTGACAACAGAGCGCGACAGCTAAGCAGGCCAGCGAAGCGGGTTGTACAAGTGTGCTGTTTTTCGTCACATTCAAATAAGCAATCTGCGCAAAGAAAACGGGGCTAAATTTTCAACGGTAAATTAGCCCTGTACCTCACCACAAGATGTCACACAAGAGGGATACTCGACTCGGACCTCACATGCGGGATAGCCCGCTAGGGAATATTAGGAAGAAGTCATTGAGCCTAACTCATAGTCCACCAGTCCACCACTCCACACTCACACATACACAAACACACACGAAAGTTCGACCGCCGATTCCGACGATGTCCACCGTGTGCTACACAGAAACGTACAGCAGACACGGTGACTTAAGTGTGAATTAGTTTATAGTGATAGTGGACTTGCGAAGCCTCTGCAGCGCTCTCTCCTCCTCCTCCATCACGTGGACCCGGTGTCAAGACAGGGTTAAGAAGACCGGAGGCGGGGGAAGGCGCAGATGGCCGGCACGGCCGGACCCGCACCTAGACGTGCCACTACACTTTCTGGTACATAACATACATTTGACTAGGCTTTTTCAACAACAACAATAACAGCACCCCAACAGGGGTCAGAAGGACGAGGATGACTGGGCAGCCTGCATAGCCAGCGGGAGGGCCAGCGCATCTACCAGCAGAGCACGAGGTGTCAGGGAACCGCCAGCGTATATCAGAATGCGAGGGCTATAATTTGCTGATAGTGACATAGCACACACGTCCAGGCCTTTTGAACGCACGCACGAACGCACGCACACACACACACACGACAGTTCGACGGTCGATTCCGACGATGTCCGCGGTGTGTTACACTACTAGGCGCAGCAGGCACGGTGACTTGCGCGTGAATTAGTTTATAGTGATAGCGGACTTGCGTAGCGTCTGCTGCACTCCGCCCTCCCCACTCTTCACCTAGGCCCAGTTTCAAGACAAAGTCAAAAAGACCGGAGGCGGGAGAGGGCGCAGGTGAACACACACACATAGGACCGGCCGCGAGTTATGAGTTGTGCTGTAAATTGGCAACCTTTCAGCCCGGGACGATTAGTGCGTCATGGCAAATACAGGTGCGTCAGACTTATTATTAGCGATCAGTGCACTGAAATGCAGCGGGAATGGGGTCCCCAGAATTGGCCTCACTTTCACTTCCCTCTTCCGTGCTCCTGTCGATTGCCCGATTCGGTTAACCCGCTAGTGCTAAGATTGGATTCAGTGGCTGAATGAAGAAAAACAACCCATTTGCACGTGTCACATACGATCTGGCTCCCCATGAAACATACCAGGTTCTCACACAAAGTGGGTGTGTTTCTCGGAGCTCGCATGGGTTAGAGTATCATAGAGGCTATATGGAGAAGGAACCGAAGAACACACCTTCTAGTAACGCGAGAGGTACCTATTCCGTGCGTGTGATGGGTAATGTGAGACGGATTCGTGTGTGAAATCCGGACTGGCGGGAGATGCCTGGTGATCGGGTTTGGTTTGCGATGGCTTACCGCGCACCTACATGGGGCAAATGTGACCGAGTAGGTCCATGCGGCGACAGAATACGTGCGGTCAGTTCGGGCAGTTGGGACGACGGTGCAGGTGCTTCTGGCACTGGTCCGATGGATTCGCAGGTTGATCCGTGATGGGAATGCACTGTATGGGCAGGAAAGTTTGGGAGCGGTTGAGTTCGTTGCCGTGATGCCGCTTTTAGTGGTGGCGACGCTGGTAGAGGAGGTGATGGTAGTGCTGGAGATACGTGAGTTGTTGGATGTGCAAGGTGGCTTTGGCGTGTCCAGATTGGGGTGAATTGCGCTGTCGGTGATTCGCATGTGACCGAGTTGACCCGCGCCCTCACTAAGTAGGCGACTGCTCACGCACTAGCTTATTCATAGGGCGTGTTAAGAAGGAAATATCCCTTCTACTTCGGCGAGGAATCCGCAAGTTAAAAAGTTCGAATCATGGAGAAGTCGAAGAGTTTTGCGTCACTCAAAGCCTGCGGTTCCTAGCTAGGGTACCAGATGATAAATACCCAAGACGACCTCCCCAGACTGCGGAGTGAACTGAGGTGATGTGGGTTTGAAATAATAACAATTATTGTTCAGCATAATACCTGCATAATTCAGTCATGACAGGGTACCGGCTTCTGGATGCGATTCTTTTCGGCCGCCTGAAAAAGTGCACTCGGTAAACAGTAGTATACATTTTTCTATTGGTTTTTAGTTCCCTTACAAGTTTAAATATGTTTTACTTAAAACTTGGACAAAATATTCCTTCTTGTGCTCAGTTAATGACAAATCACACATCCACTAAACTTAGTTCTGGAAGAAAGATTAACTCCATGTTGTGGAAAGTTTCTGATTATGAAATTTTTCTGACCCTGCAATGTCCATCCAAATAGCATTGCGGACGTTCGTTTATTGACGCGCCTAATGAAGTATACAAGGTAGTACATATTCATCGCAAACTTTTATGAGCCTTTTTGGTATCTTTTTTTATAGCGTACATGAATGCATGATTTTCTTTACACGGAAAGTACAGTATGTGACGAGATTCATAAGACATGCTGGCGGAAAGATAGACGATCAATTTTGGGCGTCTAGATGTTCACATTTTTTTTATTTGTCAAGCCGGTTTCGAAAAATGTTCTTTTAATGCGATACATTCCTTTTACATTTGATCCAGTCGTGAAAGCTTTGACTGCCCTAGCAGGATCCAAACCCACGATAGTGAGGACAGAAGAATGTCTTTAAGCAATTTTATCAATTAAGATGTTTGCCAACTTTAGCGGAAATCCTATTTTTCTTGCTCGGTGGCAGTTTCCTACGCGAATGGCTGTCCTACAGAGTACAGTAAATTTGCGTACCCGCTAAACGTTAACCGACATTCTGAAATGCGCTTTTGACTTGAAAAGATTACTTAGGTAGAGTTGTAGTATTAATTACTGTGCAGCAGAATCCCAGAATGTTTCAGCTATTTCGGGATGCCGGCTTTTGAACAAACTCCTTTCAGGCTGGCTGCGAAAACTATACTCTGTAACAAATGGCTACTTAAGTTATAAGAATTTTTATCACTGATTTCTGATGCCCTTACAAATTCGAATGTATTTCTAAAAAACACGCCAAAGGGTATTCATTTTTCACTCATTTGGTATAATTCGGTTTTAAGCTTCTAATTATGAGATTTTTTGGACCGCGAAATGCCCGCATTTATCAATTTTGCTTGTAAAGTCTACAATATGGCTTATATCTACTGTTAAATTTTATGAACCGCATGTGATCTCCACCTAATAGTGTATAAAAATGTATAATTTTCTGTACACAGAAAACATAAAGCTCGTAATTCGAAAACCCTGAATGCAAGTGTATGGTTGGTACGGTTCAAAATTATCCATAAATTAAAGGTTTTTAAAATCGAATTATGCCCTTCCTTCAAGTATAAAATTTGAAGAAGACAAAAATGTATACCAATCGAGCGAAAAAGTGAATATTTCTGTGCATTCTTCCCATGAAATATATTTGCATTTATAAGGACATCAAAAATCAATGATAGAAATTAATATTAATTAGCAGACATTTTTACATAGTATAGTCTTTTGCAGTCGGCTGGAAAGAAGTTTGTTCAAAATTTGACATCCCGAAGTAACTGAAATGTCTAGGGGTTAGGCTGAACGGTAATCCATATTACAAACCGACTTAAGTAATCTTTTCGAGTCGAAAACGCATTGCAGGATTTTGGCTAACGTTTCGTGAGTTAGAGCATCTACTGTATCTTCTTAGTGGCATATGGGAATGATTAATTTCCCTTACACATAAAGGATGCACATTATGAACTAATAACCGTAAACACAATTTCAGTCAGAGATAGTGGCCAAACTTATTCGGAAGTTGAAAAATTTTTAAAACATAAAGACACCCTCCTTCGAATATAAACTCCGAAGAAGTGACTTTCTGCCAAATATGTATGAGGAGTATGATGTGCATGCTTGTCTGAATGTGCATTTGAATTTTCAGGGGACGTTGAAAATCAATCGAATATGTGCATACTGGTTAAGCAGTCATTTTGTTTAGTGCAGCTTCTACAGGTGGTTGAAAAGAAGTACAATCAAAAGACAACAACCTGGCTTTTCTGAAATATTATGGGATTATGCTGCGTAGTTATCTTTTTTTGTAATCGAATTTATGTAATCCTTTCTAATCCAATGTGTACTTTGGAATTACGGTTAACCTTTCATGATTTAAATCAGCGACATTGACTACAGGACGAGCACTCATCGCAGGAACTAGTGCAATAATTGTCCGGTCGCTGGCATCCAATTTGTTAACTGACGCAAAGTCACGACCAATGATGATTATTGGCACGATGATTACTCGGCTATCTGACTTAGCTATACAGACGCGGGAAGCAGCATTTGCCCGCGTTGCTCTCCGCCAACTCAAGTAAGCAGCCCAGACAGCGCCTTCCTATCGAATGTGGAAGAGCAGGTCTTTGAGCCCGATGATAGCTCCAGTAAACTACTCCAAACTTTTCCCACTGTGGCAGCGGATCTCGCGGTCAGTGAATCGCATTACTGAATGTATAAATTCGTCTATTCCACCAACAGCGAGGGCACAAGCTGGACGGCGCCTGCTCCTCCGAGGTGTGCTAACCGCCGACACCGACTTCCCCTTCTGCCGCAGTTGCGTTTCCCTGAAATCTGATTGGGACGGTGGTGCAGCCGCCCTGGGTGATCAGACCAAGTATTAACCTACTTCAGGAACCGAAATTAACGGGAAGCGCATTTGTGTGTATGTATGCTACTGCTGCTTTCACAGCCGTTGTTGATTTCTACGCGCCAACATCAGCTGCAGTAAACGTGCAGAGAGAAGGCAGCTATCCTAGTAGGCAACTTTGGGTGGGCAGAATAGGATGCCCAATGAATCAATGATGCAAATCTCTCCTAACACGCGCCAAGGAAAGTTGAGAGCTTCTCCCTTCAGCATAGATTTTTCCATCAAAAGTTTCCGCTGAACGGATGGACGTCCGCAGAAACTACTGAATACGGATTAGGAAGACGGCTAAGCATTGTAGGTGCCAGTTCGCTTCGAAAAAACAGAATAATAATGCCGCTTGAACACGAGTTGTCCACAGCGCATGCTTTACAATCTGTAGTCTGGCGTGGACTCAAGATTAGGTGAAGTAGGGAAGAGAAAGACGATTTAAAACAAGTTTTCGTCATTTTAAAGTTAGTCAGGTATATATGCTTTTTAAACGTAGTAGGTGGGCATCTGGAGGCGAATCAGTTGATATCCGCCGCCAGCTGCTTCTCGCCGCAGGGGTCAAGAAACCCATGCTTCACTGCGCGAAGCCACTAACGGCCACATTCACTGCGGATGAATTGGAGACTAACGCAACTTGGTGATTGGTGTGCAATCAAATTTATGTCCAAGTAGTGTGTTTTACCATTACCATGGGCTTTATACTTGAGGCACACACAGAGACCATTGAGACATAGAGATAAGCCGTTTTGAATGACAAGGATTACTTAAGTAATGTGTCAGACAGACTTGCATGCATACAGCGGAATCTGCTGAATTTGACCGGTAACTCTCTGGATTGCGTGCCTGTTCTAACCGCAAGGAAATCTTGACACAAGCATTATCTCACATCATCCAGTTACGCTATTCATCCTTCCTCGACCGGATTGTCGAAGATTTCACTCATACATACACGGAAGTGTTGATTCATCAACCCGATTTTATAATAGATAATGGGATCCCGGAAAAGAGTGTCATCCAGCCTAGCATTCGGATCCACTCGTCAATAGGGGGCTAACTGTATGAGTCGTTTATTGGTCGTGGATTTTGTTTTGGTTTAAAAGGGAAATACTGCTTCTTTAAATTGCACTTTAGAAAGATCTGGAACAGAACTCAGAGGTACTTAGAAATAGTTTATCATTCTGGGTCCCTGCGTCAAATCCATCCACGACCATGTAGTCTGACGATTAGTCCGGACTCAGAGCGAGTCATACTCTCGGCATGTCACAACAGATTGAAAAGGCGCCTGTTTTGTTTGCGGCGATGGGTCGGTTTCACTCTTTCGCTTCTCTCAGAACAAGTTCCAGTCAAGTCCACCTGGGGATGAGAAAGACTGTAGTGGCTGACCTAACCCAAGCCCTAGTCCAGAACAACAATGCGGTTCGCTTTTTGAAACGTCAAAGCACTTAGAGGGGCAAAACTGCCGCGCCCGGCGCAGCCTCATGGAATCAAATACGAGGCCTGGGCGCCAGGTGAGGCCATTGATATCTGCATCCCACTGGCCTCACTAGTGCAGCTTAATCGCTCGACATCATGCCATTTTGGTTCCAGCCACTACGGTTCGTCAAAATCTAACCAACCGTTTGCCTGTAAGCTACCGCAAGTAATGATACTGAATAGTTAGTATTTCAGATGAAGTGGGCCAATATCCGCAAAGTGTTTTTAACGACTGGGTGGCCAGGGTAAGTGCTCTGAGCGCTACAACCACCAGGTCAAATCCCAGGTTGGGGGGAGAAGACGGAAGGCACCAGGATGATGGGTTTAATGTATACAGAACCCGGAGTTGTTCTCCCAGGCGGCAGTGGCCACTGGAGAAACCAGGGCTGGTGTTGACTGCGTCCAGCTAGGCCTGCGAGTCCCTGAGGCAATGGTGGCAGCCACTGTTGTAGGCTCGTGGACCAAGCTCAAGTAGTCTCCAATCGGTGTGTGCTGCATTTGCCGAGGGGTGCTGTCCCAGTGGCCTAGGTTGTGGTTGCAGGGGAAAGGTGCGTTCAAGTGTCCGCATGGGCGGCTGCGGCTGTGCGTACGCTGGTGTGCCTGAGCTGCCGGTCGTGTGACTTCAGGTCAGCGCGTCTGGAACGCTTACTGCAAAAGGGTGGATGACCTTGAGGCAACGAGGTCTTGAACAATGACGCCAGATCGGTCATGATGGCTGCCCGCTACAGCTCCCCGCCAAACACAGAACGAAGTGATAGTGTCGATCGTGAGGCAGACGATGAAATGCGTGAAAGTATCCAGTGTGCATGCGGGTCTGAGAGCGTATGTCGATGATGACAGGAGTGGCTCGGTCGGCGTACGATGGGGGTGCTGCGACCTGTACAGAGGCGCAGTTGAGGCATCAGCCATGGATGTGCTGGCGTGGTCTACTCAACGTGTGCCGGTGGGTGGGCAGGTTGGTATGAGCCAGAGGAACGTTTTGGACACAGTATATCCCAGTGAATGCTGAGTAGGACGAACGCGTCCGTTAAATAGGCTCATTGTCATCCAGACAAAAGAATTGGAATAGAATGCGGCGTCGAAAGTGTAACTTCAGGTAAATGCGTCTGGAGCGGCTCATTGCAAAAGGGTGGATGACCTTGAGGCAACGAGGTCTTGAACAATGACGTCAGACGGTCATAATGGCTGCCGCCACATGTTAACCGAAACTCTAAGGCGTCTGTTTCACAAATGACGCACAGTAAACAATCAGAAGTTCAGTCCTGTGCAGCATCAACCTAGATTTTGACTGAACACCCTATCAGTCGACTCTGTAAATTGAATGCTTGAAAAGAAAATATATCCTTCAACAGGGTTTACTTAACCGAATGACTTTTTATGACTCGGCAGAATTCAGCTGTATTTTATAACAAATATTCATTAATTACTCCGGTTTTCAGAAAGACAGTTAAATTCGGTTCGTTTTTAAACATCTCGCGCTCTCCCTCGTTCTTAAGATTTGAAAAGTGCACAATCGGCGTGCCCTTTGAAGTCCATGCATATACGGTCACATGTAGGACCTAACTCTAGCAAGGGGAGTTCGGGCTCTTGAACAAACGCATTCGGTGAGCACAAGTTTGGGTTGGTTAGTTGTATGGCCACGCCTTCCTTAGCGCAAGAATTTGGAGTTTCTCGCCTCACATGTTAGTACCCGCATCCTACCACTTGGTGTTGCAACAACAAAACATGAGTATTACTCAACGTTGCATCCAGTAGCTGACCTGTCTCATGAGACCTGATGACAGCGATTGATGTGAGAATCTTCGAACGTCTTAAAGCAAGCGCACTTTTCTCGCTTGTCTAGCCTCCTCAAGGAAATGTCCTTTTCTTTTGCAGGGAATATGTCCACATAATTTTCGTCAAAGAAAATGTGAATAAATTTGTGCGAGAATGAACGCTACGATATATTCAGGCTATTTTCTATGCCAGTACCTGACCCAGACATAGGTTGAGCAACTGAACGTGTTTTTCTCCGGCGGTAGGGTAATTTTCCCCGAAGGTCTTAATAAACGGAGCTTACAGCACTTGAAAATTGATTTTTTTGTCTACTGCTTAGCGTGGGAATCAGTTTGCTAACCCATAGGTTATTTGAAGAGAACCGGACATTTCACCAATTTCCAGAAGGCATATTAACAGTTCTGTGCGATTCGGCGCCTGAAAGTTCAGTAGTAATGTACAAAGGCAAGCCTTCGCTTTAGTGGGCCGAAACTGTTTGCTGTTGAGAAAATTCTATGTTTTTTTCACCACAGCCACTACTATCGAATAGTCACCTTCAATTGTGAACATATAGAACATTACTTTTCTCGCAGCTTATCTTCTGTAAATATGTAAGTTAGAAATGGAACGAGCAGAACATTAACGGTTTCCGCGAAATTCCAGTATTTGTGACCACCACGCCGTGCATTAATAATCGCAGAACGTGGATTGAAAGTGAGAAAACATAACGAAAACGGACGCAGTATAAATGGAGAGGCATGCTCTTACGTTTTCACTAGAAAAATATAGGAATTTTTTTTAGCATCGTGAAAGAAACGGCAAAAAGTGTCAGATTTTGTCTTGGCTTCACTAAGCACAAATGCAAAGTACACAGAATTCAGTCAACTGAGTGCAGTATTAAGACCGTCCTTAGAGAGGCAACTTATTGCTAAACGTTTTCTAATTGATCGAAGTCATGTCAGATGCTGACTATTGTTTTGGACGTTCATTTTATTTGACGATGGGGTTTCATGCTTGGGTTAGTCTTAAAATGTGACCCATATGAACTTCTAAACATTCTCTACTTCGGCAAGTACCCTCAAAATACGTCCTATTTTAAGCATTTTTACAAAGCATTATACAGAATCTGTCTTCATAGGCGATCGACGGGAAACTTGAAGAATCATGAATTGTTCAGTAATATTTAAAGACTGATTTGAAAATCAACTTAATTCAAAATAAAGAAAAGCGCAAATTAATTTCACGGAAAACAGACCTAACGATATACACAAAATGGTATGTTTACGATTACAACTGTCGTTTTTATTTAAATTTATTAGTCACTGACCCGCCTGGCAACATGTGCCCTTATGAATCCGTCTATGCGTATGACGTCCCTATCGGCAAAATCAAGCAAAATCCTGTTTGCCTTGCTGAACTGCATCTCAATCAATTCAAAAGCGTAGAAAATACAACGAGTCCTCGGGAAACCGTTTTGGAGGCTGTTGGCAAACTGCCATACCTGAAATTACTCTAATTCTTAAGGGATATTTAACTGTAAACTTCACTAAAAGATTACTTTCAAAGGTTATTCTATTTGTGATGTCATATTCACTCAGTATTTTGCATGGATAGGCTTCCAGTACATCGAAAAAGGAAGTTTACGTAATTACAATCATTTTGACGTCTGTAGGATTCTCCGCATTAAAAAAATCTTGGCATTCCTACCTCAAACATTTCTTTTATGTTTTTAATTTTCCTACAATTGTTTTTTATTAACATAGATGTCGGGTCCACGCATTTGTGTCGGTTTGCGAGTGATTGACAATCATTTGCAAATTTCGACATCCCTAATGAACTAAGTAACGCACCGTATTTCAATAAATGAGGTTCAACAAATGAGGTTCATTTCATGATTACCACTTCGTCTTCCAAGCCGAACTGTGTTCATGGATTCACATGTACTTGTGGATGTGAGTGTATTGTGCGAAAAAAAGGCAAACGTCTTCCTGGAAAATTGTAAACATTCGTAAACACCTTTCAGAATCAGAACACAAGCCTCCCGATCTTCTACCAAGAAGAATTTGTTAGATATCCGCCAGAAAGTTGACTTAAAATTATCCTTCATAATCTCTGTTTCAACATCAGAAGCCCAGGTAGCACATAGTTCGCATGCAGCCTACTTTCCGGGAAAAAGCCTGGCTTATACATGAAAATAATCACCCGGCTAATATCATTTTACCCTGGCGTGTCCTATTTCTCAAATTCTCACAAATGTTTCGGTTGTTCTTTTTTCGTGTTCCATCGCGTCCGAAATCATTATTTCACTGACTTCATTGCACAGGCCGAACAATGACTCAGTTTTAATATCGATTTTTTAACAATCGCAGAGCGTTGATAAAAATTACTTTCCTTAACGTTATGAAGCAAAAAAGCAACGGCAAAGCCTTCACGAACTATTTTGATGTGAATATATCCTACTAGTATATGTGTTTATTTCGCATCTTATTAATTCTCCGATGATGAATCCTCGTAGAGGCCAGAACTATCAGAAAACTAACCCTTCTTCCTCGAGACCAAAATGTATTGGTTTGCCTTCACTTATTCTTTGAAATTGGTTACTGGGACACGAATATTTACTTTCAGACGATCTGCGACCTGCTTTACTTAAATTATGAATAAGTTTATAGGTCTCAAATATACAGTTGAATAGTGTAAGGACGTATGTAGCAAGGGTTACGTCAGAGGAGATCAAGCGTGGCGTGGCTGAACGTATCTGTGCGTGGGCGTTTATGTGTACAATTAACGAAAGACACTCAGTCGGTCGACGGTATACGGTTGCAGAGAGCTTGTGCCGAAGGGCCAGAGGAGAGGAGCTGGACGGTGGTGAGGATATTGATCTTCATAAAAATTTCCCGACACCGGCCTAATCGATGATCTTGCATTCCGGCAGTTGACTCTGAAGAACAGCCTTCGTGGAATTCTTTGAGACTGGGCTGTTGGTGATTTCCAGGCGACGAAGCGTTTTCAGCAGTCCTAAGGTCATAGTGCTGTCAGCTGTGAGGCCCTTGCACCCTAGAATATAATAAAGCCGGTAAGAGGAGAGGATTAGGTTCTGGATAAGATTTTTTTGCCATTACAGCATGTCTAAATGGTCCTACACTTATGATAGTCGTGGCTCTAGGTGCAAAGTTAGGCAAGCCCACGATTTGCCATTCAAAAAATGCTTGATTTCCTACCTGGCTATCATGACATAAATTAAACATTAAGCCTCTATCACGGCAAATGCATAGTTCCTTGCTTTGCGCAGCTACAGTAGAACATCTGTCAGGCAACTATGGTGACTGGAGCTATATTTACTGTTCATACTGGCCCACGAAGAAAATAACGTATTAATGACTTAGGTGTCGATTGAAAGGTTCGCTAACGGCCTACGCCACGTGCCAGTTAATTGTCTGCCTCGAAATTTTGTTTAAGAAAATTTTGCTTTTATTTAATAGAAACCGAAATCATTTGACATATTTGCATTACAACATGGGCACCTAAGTGACTTTCCAGTAAACAGACCTTCTTTCAATGTTCTCTTGACGTGTGAGCCACTGTTATATCAGTTCAGATCCCCAACTTAGAGCGAAAAGACAATGCAATTATTTTAAAGTTCTCTTGTGGGCAACAATAGGGTGTAGGGCTCCAGCCAAATTGAGCTAGCTAGAGGGCCGTGTCATACGCTGAGTGGTGGCAGAGGGGGTTTTACGGTTGGGGCAGCAAACAGGACGGAGAACAATAAGACATGGAATGAAGATAAATTTCTGCCGAAGGTCTTATTGTACGCTGACATTTGGCAAAGGTGAGCGAGACAAGGAAAAAATAAACTTCCAAGAAGTAGCGGACTTTGAATAAAGCGCCTCCGGGAAGTCTTCATTTAGTCGGGAAGGGTAAGGAATTTCAATCAATGGGAACAGTGAATAACAAGTGATGTTTACATTGACGCTGGTGTTTGGGGTATATTTTTGGAGTTGCCATCCACTTGTGTGTCCTACACCCCATTTTTACCCTCTAGTGTATTTTTGGCTATCCAGCGTCCATCGAGTCTAGTCTGCCAGCATCCGTTTAACCTGTGAAAATTTCTAAAATTATTCACCATCGTGTTGTTGCATGCGTGAAGAATCGTACATTCTATGGGGAATGATTGTACAGATGCCGTATCAGGCTCGTAAAATTCCAAACAAAGTCAGTGTGGCCAATTTGTTCGTCGTTTCCAAAAATGCACATTATTTGTCACAAAATTTTATGTTTGTAGTAGCTTTGATTTTTGCTATTTTGACGAAAATTTAAATTTTTTTAACGAATTTTCAGGACCGGGCGAGTAATTGTCAGGGACTGGTTTGCGTCCAACCTCGGGCAACACTGTAAGGTTGTTTTGCAGCAGTCAGTCCTAGGTCACACTGAAAAGGACTGCACCATTTGAGGTCACCCCCAGCCCTATTGAACATCTTTATTACTCTGCGTCTTAAGCTCCGATGACTGAACTTCAAACTCTAGCGTAGTTAGGGTTTTGCTGCATGAACCTGCAAGCAGACGATCCCTGGCCCGAATTTGGGTCAGACTGTCTGTGCATACACACGCACACACACACGCCTACGATGGTTCATCTGCCGCAAGCGAGCGGGTCCGGTATGAACGCCGAAGGGCGGCATTGGTGACGTGCGCGTGAATTTTTTTGCGGTGAAGCAGATCCAGTTTCCCTTCCCAGGCCCACCCTCCAGACTGAACCGCAAGAGGACTGAAGTTGGGCAGGGATGCAGTGAAGGAGAAGGCTTAACAACCGATCTGCGCGAACAACACACAACGTGTCAACTAAATGCACATATAGTGGACTTGGATGAGGACCCGTAATTCACATTAATGAGAAGCTCATAAAGGCTAGAATGAGAGGGAACAGTTACATTCTAACCTTCAGTCCGAAAAGGAGCCGAGTTACTCTGTCAGTTGGGAACCTTGCGGACGATGACTACTAGCAGTTAGTGCGCATCCAGTCTGTTACATTTACGAGTGTGTTGAGTTGCCACGAGGAGATGTGCCGCAGCATTACCCGGCTCCACTTCCTCTACGTTTTCCCATGCCCTTTGACCCGTCCGAATCTGTCTGCCAGCTAGTGATAAACACGCACATAGGATGACGGTTCTACCGTTGCAAATGACGACGGCCACCCTGTGGCCCACAGAGTATTCGGCCAGACTTACACAACATCCATAGCACACTCTTCTCTCTTACCTACTAGGCTCCGGTGGCGAGAAAATGTCCCGAAGACAGAAGGTGGGATTCAACGCACTGACTGCCGAAACTAGGTACAGTAGGTGGGCTTACTCATGGAATGTCAAACGAAATTCCAAAATGCGTTTTCGTTTCAAAAAGACCAATTCAGTAGGGTTGGAAAACCAATCACCATGCAGCATAATTTTACAATATTTCAGTTATGGTAGGATGCCGGCTTTCGAATGAACTGCCTTCCGGCTATATGCAAAAACTACACTCTTTAAAAAACGACTATTTATTTAGCATGAATTTTCCTCATTGATTTTCTATGCCCCTAAATGTCCAATTATATTTCATGGCAAACATGCGTAAAAATATTGATTCTTTTGCTCATTCGGTAGAAGATTACGTCCTCTTCTAATTTTATACTTAAAGGAGGGACATAATTCGGTTTTAAAAAACATTTCCAACTACCGAATAATTTCGAACGCACTCTATCGTTACACTTGGAGTTAGGGTTTTCAAATTACAAGCCGTATATTTTCCGCGCACGGAAAACCACACATTTCTCTATGGTAATAAAGGGGAACTATATAGGGTTCATAAAATGTAGCAGTAGATTTGATTCATATTGTAAAATTTACAAGTCACATTGGCAAATGCAGATGCAAACTTCAATCAAACAATGTTATAAGACGTTATTTTAAGCCCAACTTCATATCTTATATGATTTTGGCAGAGAATACATTTTATACATTCAAAAAACGAACTTTACTTAATAAGAGCCAATGCTAACGTTTTCGGCTTATTGCGATTTTCAAAACAAATCGGCATTTCTAAACAACGCACCACTGCCTTTAATATTTCTTTTATGTTTTTAATTCTTTTAAACTTGTACTTCATTAACATAGAAATCGGACTCATGAGATGGTGTCGGTTTGCGAGTGATTGACAATCGTTCGCAAATTTCGGCACATTTCATGAGTTAGGTCACTAACTGTATATTTCATTAAAACATGCAAACAAATATTCATCCTTTTGTTCATTTGGTAGACAATTACGTCTTCTTCAAATCTTATACTCGAAGGAAGAGCATAATTCGGTTTTAAAAAAACTTTTCCAATTCCCGAATAATTTTGTGGATCTTTTAAATACCGTGAAATGGCCGTTCATCAATCGTCATGTCTCTGTATTTACCAATGTGGCTTGTCAAGTTAGCAATATGAATTAAATCTACTGCTACATTTTATGAACCCTATATAGTTCCCCTTTATTACCATAGAGAAATGTGTGGTTTTCCGTACGCGGAAAATATGCGGCTTGTAATTTGAAATCCCTTAATCCAAGTGTAACGGTAGAGCAAGTTCGAAATTATTTGGTAGTTGGAAATGTTTTTTAAAACCGAATTATCTCCCTCCTTCGAGTATAAAATTAGAAGAGGACGTAATCTTCTACCGAATGAGCAAAAGAATCAATATTTTTATGCATGTTTGCCATGAAATATAATTGGACATTTAGGGGCATAGAAAATCAATGAGGAAAATTCATGCTAAATAGGTAGTCGTTTTTTAAAGAAAGTAGTTTTTGCATATAGCCGGAAGGCAGTTCATTCGAAAGCCGACAATGACCAAAAGTTTATTAATGGAGTATACAAGCAAATTGAGAGACTCCTAGTAAGAAGGCGGAATGTTGGATAATGTGTTGCGCTCTTGAATATGGCAAGTAGGCTCAACCAATCAATTCGGTAAAGAAACAAATGAGTTTGGTCGACGGAGCACGAGTTTCAGCGCATGCTAGAAGAACCGGGAATGTGAAGGTCTACTAAGCTCTCTAAACGGATTACTTGGGTGAACCTCGAATACCCTTACAGACGGAGAAAATGTGCCCAAGCAACATGCACGTAGAGTAGATGGCGAACCTCACGAAGGCCTAATAATTGCAGAATTTGTTTGATGCTGACCCGACTTTTCATACCTTCACGTTTTCAAAACTGATTCCGAATGATCTACTGTGGCCCATGTACGCATATATAGGCACATATATGCAAATGTGAAGAGCACTGTGTGAGCTCTTTTAGAGGGCTTAAAGCGATGCATAATTTTACCTGATGACGTGCAAGCAACGTGTTAAGCAAATGCAGTGTCAGTTTTGGTTTAGACTAAAACTGAAATTAATAAAAAATTAGAAATCCGAAGTTACCCCTCGTCAAAATATGTGCCTTCAAGGTTACACAGCCTTCTGCAAAATGTAGCGTAAAATGGATTCATCTACATACATTCCATAAAATATGTTTGGTTTTGCGCAGTG
Organism: Spirometra erinaceieuropaei; assembly: GCA_902702965.1. NCBI lineage: Eukaryota > Metazoa > Platyhelminthes > Cestoda > Diphyllobothriidea > Diphyllobothriidae > Spirometra > Spirometra erinaceieuropaei. The sequence continues at coordinate 209,550 of CACRXP010000867.1, read as the reverse complement.
TTTGGCAGTTAGCAGCATGAATGGAGATTGCATAATTAATTGTCCTTGGCAATGTTACCCATGTACTGATAACTGGAGGAACGCTGAACTACAAACCAACATTTTGGCGCATGTGGAATAGCTTGACAATACGCTGCATCCTAATTGGTGCTGAAAGCACATTGGAATTAAGTCCTTCGACCGGAAACGCTAGCGAAAATGTCGGTCAGTGGGTAACGGGTTTTTTTGATCAGTGTGCATTTCAGTGCAAATGAACAAATGAGTTAATGACAGGCGTAAACAAGTAAACAAACTGAAATTTGAACAATCTATAACAAGAAAAATCAATACAAATACAGTGGGAAAAACGGATTTGTCAGACTTACACAGTCAAAATACAAGGTCATGGCGTGATACTCAGCAGGTTAAAGAACCCACTGGGCCTCTTTGGGTCGAAATACACTTGTCTAATAGAGGAAAGTACAGTAGATGCGCAAACTCATGAAATGTCAACCAAAATTTCGAAATGCGTTCTCGTTTCGAAAAGATAAATTAAGTAGTGTTGTAAAACTAATCACGATGCAGCATAAATCTATAATGATCCAGTTACCTCAGGGCGTCGGCTTTCGAAAGAACTTATTTTCGGCTGCATGCAAGATCTATACTCTGCAAAAAATGACTAGTTATGTAGCATGCAATTTTCTCATTGATTTTCAATGCCCTTGAAAATGCAATTATATTTCATGGAAAACATGCGTACAAATATTTATTATTTTACTTATTCGGTAGAAAATCACGTCTTCTTCCAATTTAATACTCAAAAGAAGAGTATAATTCAGTTTTAAAAAAGTTTCTGATTGAGGGATTTTTTAAAATCGTTAAATGGCCGTTCATGAAACGACATGCATCTGCATTTACGAATGTGGCTTGTAAAGTTAACAATATTGCTCAAATGCACTGCTTAATTTTATAAACTTCATATGGTTTCCTCTTTACACCGTAGAGAAATTCATGGTTTTCCGTATACGGAAAATATACAGCTTGTAGTTTTGAAACCCTGAATGCAAGTGTAACAACAGGTCGGGTTCAAAATTATTCGGAAGTTAGAAAAGTATTTTAAAACCGAATTATACTCTTCTTTTGAGTATGAACTTGGAAGAAGACGTCATTTTCTACCGAATAAGTAAAAGAATGAATATGTTTATGCATGTTTTCCATGAAATACAATTGAATTTTCAAGGTCATCGAAAATCAATGAGAAAATTGCATGCTACATAACTAGTCATTTTTTGCAGAGTATAGATCTTGCACGCAGCCGAAAATAAGTTCTTTCGAAAGCCGAAACCCTGAGGTAACTGGATCATTATAGATTTATGCTGCATCATGATTAGTTTTACAACACTACTTTATTTATCTTTTCGAAACGAGAACGCATTTCGAAATTTTGGTTGATCTTTCATGAGTTAGCACATCTACTGTAAGTCATAAATAGTCATCCATGAAATCCCAACCTCCGTCAGTAACGTTCCCTTGGGGTCATGACTGATGGTTGCTATGCGGCCACAATCGCAGGATTTGGATCTGAAGCGCCAGGGTGAAACGAAACGCTAATTCTCATCCTGTAATCCGGAGAAAACGATGGACGGCTTTCTAATTTCGAGTCCTTTCTTTAAATAATTGTATGGGAAATTTACTTTATGAATGTTTGACCTAAAGAGACGAAACAACTTGATTTTGGAAAGTTGGCTATAATTGGAGAGTTTGGAACTCTCGCATGCGTGTTCGTGCAGCCCTTTATTTTCACGTTTAGTAATGCTGCCCACAAAATATGCCACAGAATAGACACTGACCACCGGGCGCCTCTTTCTCAAGGCACGCAAAACAATGATTGCTAGGTTCAATAAGAGAAAGGAGGAAAATACACAGTGGGCATAGATGGTGTTTCAACATTGGCGGAAATTTGCAGGAATTTTTGGATTTGAAACACTCCGTTGTGTTACCTGCCATGTTTGCAGAGAACAGACATAAAATTGAATGTTGGCACACACAGTTATATTAGATTAAGGTTCTAGAAAGATGCGCATTGTATACTGAGCGACGTTTTCCCTGAGGTTCCAACAGAAGCGCTCCGTTAGATGCCAACAGAATGCTGGTTAGAGGTAAAAGTGAGGTATATTCACGCCTAATCAGTTTTGCATCCATACCTAAGAGGCACTTTCCGTCTGAAAGCAAGTAAACTTCAACAAACACTTCGTGGGTTTCAGAATAATGCGTGTCCCTGGATTTCCATCCTATAGCAATTAACTAAGGAGCTACTGAAATTGAATCAGGTCTGATCAGATCCACCAAGAAGGATGTGATGAAGAGGAAATTATAGCCGACATTGTAGTTGGTAGCTGCCAAAAGGCATTCGGGTCGGTGAGGGAAGCATACTGAAACCGACTCTGCGGGCCGACTGGCTAGGGAGGCGATGCCTTTTAGGGCTGAATAGGACAGAAGCAGAAAAGTGGTCGGCCGAAAAACTGACAAAACCCACACGACCACCAGAGGATGACTAGGTGGACGCTAATACCGACTTATTTCATACGCTCATTTACCGTGACTCCGCGCGTCACTTCTGCTTCGGGCAAAGGATGAACAGCAGCAGCAGCAGCAGCAGCAGCAGCAGCAGCAGCAGCAGCAGCAGCAGCAGCAGCAGCAGCAGCAGCAGCAGCAGCAGCAGCAGCAGCAGCAGCAGCAGCAGCAGCAGCAGCAGCAGCAGCAGCAGCAGCAGCAGCAGCAGCAGCAGCAGCAGCAGCAACAGCAGCAGCAGCAGCAGCAGCAGCAGCAGCAGCAGCAGTAGCAGCAGCAGCAGCAGCAGCAGCAGAAGCAGCAGCAGCAGCAGCAGCAACAGCAGCAGCGGCAACAGCAACAGTTGAAGCAATAAACTAGTCACGCTATCTCACTTCAGCTCCAGACAGTGCACTGACTCAGCCCACGCATTAGTCACCTAGGCAAACGAGCCTGTTGCCCGAATTCGCTCATTCACACACACTCAAGAGGGTACAGGAGAAATCAGTGTATGTCTACACGTAAGTTCACTCGTAAGCTACCCAAGCTCTCGATCAGAATCTAGGGGAAATAAAGACGACATCAGGTTTGAATACTCTCCATGATAGTAAAGGTAAAGTCAGTTGCAACCGATGAATTCTTCCATTCAAGCGGAAGAGACTGCTCGGGCGTGTGAAACTGAATCAGGGGAAAATCAATGGGAAGGGGGCTGCAAGGTGTTGGTTTCACACTTTATTTCGCTGCTCGCCAACGACCGTCATCTTATTCAGCCACCATAGCCAGTCAGAAACAAGGTGTATATTCGGCACCTTACTCAGTAGAGCTGAGAGGTGCACTACTATAATGTGCTCATTTCTCCTATAAGCATAAATAATGTACAATAAAGCAACTCTAAAAAGCTCAGAGAGATATGCCTTCCTTCTGGGAGCCAATTTGGCTGAACTAGTCTCCTAAAAATAACCAATAGTACCTTGGTCAGTCGAGCTAGATGTTTTTTACACAATGCCACTACCTATCGCAAACCCCTCTCTCAGCTGGCTGCAAAATGACTTCTGCGTTTAAAATATTGAAACATTCTCTCAGGACAGGCCTTGAGTGGAGGCTGCTAAACAGAGGCAGCACGATTTAGTTGAAGGAGTAGTTATTAACAGTAATTCTAGAACGGTAACACATTTACTTTCTTACACGCGCCAGCAGTCCACTCCGAGAGTGACATCTACGGTGTGCTCATTTTAATTTCACCAGGACAATGGATAAATGTGTCAGTATGTGAGGGGCCCACCTGTGCTGGCGGTCACTGCTGGGTTGTTTGGGCTGGTAATTACGCCAGTGTACGGTTGGTTCACATCCGTAAACGCTAATAGATCCTCCACCGCTTCGTCGCTTACGCATGTGTTAACCGGACTATTTTGAATGCTAGTAGTGACTGGGGCGTTTGTGTCCCCTCGATGCTGACCGGCCCTGTTCAAGTAGTGATGCAGGACTTGGTATGACTAGGATAATTCCACAAGTCCATTACTGAATTCTGTTTTCGATATTCAGGTTTCTTGTTCGCGCTTATTCACTTTTTTTTGCTTTTTGATCGGTTTGAGGAAGTGCGCCGAATAGATCTGACTCCCCCCTACCTAAGCCATGCATCGGCTCTAACAGCGGACTGGTGCAAAAGAAAGAGTATAATTAGGTTTTAAAAAGTTTCTAACTGTGAGATGTTTTAAGACCGCGCAATAGCATCGTATCTGTCCGTCTAACACTGCTTCCCATGAAATGTAAAACACAGTCCGCATCTATTGCAAAGTTTTATAGACTCTTTACGCGGAACGCGTGCACCTTGTAGACTGCAATCCCTAAGCGCTAATGCAACGAATGATCTGATTCCAAATTAATCGGCAGTTAGAAAACTTTTTTAAAACTCAATTATACTTCATATTCGAAGCTAGAATATAAGGATGACGTAATTCTCTGTCACACGGGTGGAAGAAAGCCTATTTTTGTTTATGGTTTCTGTAGGATATGTTTAAAGTTTCAAGACCGTTGAAAATCAATGGGAAAATGTATGCTACGTAAGTAGTAATTTTTTACCGGGTGCGGTTTCTGCAGGAGACTGAAAAGCAGTGTATTCAAAGCTGATATCTTGCAGAGTCCGAAATATTATAGGATAATGCCGCAAGATAATCAGTGTTACAACCTCAACTAAGCTATCCTTCCTAATCGAAATCGCATTTCAGAATTTCAGACAACATTTCATGAGACCGGTCACTCTGTAATTCCCGTGCAAGTCGCTACCTCGCGCCCGACATGCTGTGGGAAACACAAGGGACATTGTTGTTCGCGATGGTCGAATCGTGTGTTCTGCCGCCAAATAATTTTTCTGCAACCGTGTCTATGGATTTTTATTTGGTCATCTTGTGTTTGGGATAAGTTCTTGAGACTTCTACCGAAAAGATATACTTGGTCTGACGATGTTTCCAGCCCCCCTCTTTTTGGTTCTTGGGCTCTCACGGTAGGCGTACTTCATACGTGGTAGACTGCTGTTTTGCATATACCTACAACTTTTATAACCGCCCCCAACGCTCAATAAGTGACCTCCATGTTTAAACTATCCTTCTGCTAGTATTGATGACGTGCAAGGCAAGTTAACAAGACATGCAACGTTGATAATTCCCATTCAGGTCATTGTACTTATATGAGGGATTAGACTCTGTGACGAAGCTTAGGAAGACGAAAATGATAAGTGCCTTAAATGCAATCAGTTTGTGGGAAGTTTCAAAGAAAGTAGAGGGCAGTCCGACAAGACTTGAGGAAAAGTACACATTACTGGGGAAAAATATCATGCGCCGACCTAAATTCGGGGAGTTGAGGGAGCTTTCGGCTACGAAACACTGCAATCTGCGCAAAATTCCCTTGTGGATAAAAAAAGAGTTCTGTAAGTGGATTACTTCTGCAACTACTAGTTGGCGTTGCTATAATGACTTCCGGCAGTCAATGCGACTCAGGAGGTGATTACTGTCTACAATGTCAGAGATAATGGAGTTGCTGGCCGTTTTCCGTTTCTTTTTTACATCACACTTCGTGTTTTTGAGATTTTCGGGAAAAATCGCTGTCCCTTAATAAGATTGAACGTCGTTTTTTAACTGGAACGCAGTGTTTGTAGTTTTTTCCTACTTCACTCCTATACAAGACCAGGTCATTTGTTTTTTTTTCAGAGGAATAACCTGCATTTGTGTAGTACCTTTTTCTCCAGATTTATATTCGCCCAACTTACAGTCAGATTAACTAGTTTAATAAACGCCCTATTGTGGGATTTGTATGCTTAATGAAAATTCATATATTTCCCCCTCATTTCGGTGATATTCATAGAGATAAATGAACACGAACTTCCCTCCGAAATACCGCATAACTCGTTTAGTTGTTATGTTCGTCAGGGTAGCAATCCTTTAAATTCTCGGTGTTGAACTGCCTATGGAAAGACAGGCCATGTTCATGAAACCACCGAGAACTCAAATACTTTGTAAGGGATTTGCATCAAAAGCTTTAAAACAGTGCTTAAATTTGCAAAGAGACGTCTGAGTTGCTCGAAGTTATCACTATAATATCAACAACATTGACCTGCACCGTGAATGTCCTGACATAAAATCCGAGAATCAAAGCGCAATCAGTCGTTTAACGAGAGACCACTGAGTGTTGGATGGTAGTTTTTTTCCAAGTTCTCCTTACTATAAAACTTGAATGTCAGCCCACCTATAACAAAAACAGGGGTGATAAAATTATTTTGGATTCATAACATCCGAGTTCATTCTGATGCGTGTTTGCATTTATTTTTAATTAAGTCTACGTAGTTCAAAGCACACAGAGATATCAGTAGCCGACATCAAATACAGTTTATTTGATGCCTAAAGGGGAATCGCACACGTTTCAGTCTGTTTTAAACGCAACGCTTGACATATTTACCAGGAGAATCAACGAAGTTTTAACAGAAACATATTACTCTTAAAAAGTTTTTCAAACACAGGAACGCCTTTTTGCGCGGATGTGTGTGTAAACAAAAACCAAAAAGAGGATTAAACTAATTTTTGTGCATAATTTAGTAAATGATATTTTCAACACTATCAATAACTCCTGAAAAAAAGTGCGGGCCAGTTGTTGTCCCTTCCACTTGATGACGGCCATTAGATGTATTATCCGTGGAGGCTCAAGTCGGGTTTAAAACCTAAAGTGGTAAATTACCATTCCGAGGAAGCAGGGGAGGGAAGATGCAGGATATGGTTCATTTTGACAAATTTCACAAAGTTCACTGCCACATTTTCCCTGGGAGCTGAAGACCGATATTCGGTAAGATCATATTTCGTAGCCACATCCGTTAGGGTTTAGGAGCTGGGGGCTAGGGTTAGGGTTTAGGTTAGGGTTAGAGGCTAGTGTCGGGGGTTGGGACCATACTTAGGGGTTAGTGTGACGGTTAGTGGCTAGGGGCCAGCGTCAAACCCCATATAAACACCGATCTCGTATGACATGTGGCTGGCGCTTGTCTAGTGCAGATGCGGCTACAAAATGAGATCCGACCGCATATTTATATCTCAATGCTCGTAACAGACGACATGGATAAGTCGATCAGGAAAGGGAATTAGTAGCCCTCCTTATTTCAGATGGCTTCACGCTAAATTCCAGGTGTCAGAATTAGGGTTAGTGATAGGGTTAACTCTATGGTCCAGGGTCGAATTTAGAACAAGGGGACAGATGCCCCACTGGAATGTGGCGCGATTACGTCTGCAATACATGAAGGTACTTATTCCCGTGATCACCTGATAAACCTAAGGAAACGGTATCTTAGAAAAGAGGCGAATGTATAGTAGTAATCCAAATGGGGGTCTTCCAAGCGAAAGTGCACTGCGCTAACAATCATCTAACAGTTTCAGAGTAATTAGCTGGTAAAAACTTCACAGGGTGCAGAATCGTGATCTCCTGACCCACCACTGAAGAGTTTGTCGCCTCGTTCTAAGCACTATAAATTAGGAGGACACTTCACTGATTGACATGTGCTCATGTTATACAAATTACTGGTTGGTTTGGCAAATGATAAGTACTATGATAAAGGTATTATACCGTACTCCCGACATAGATACTTGCTAAAAGCCCAGACACGTGTTTTGCCGCTGCGTGACACAGGTGCGAGGGGTTCGGTTCTTCAGTGGGACCCCCAGCGTTCTCTAGCGGTTTCCGGTATATGAACTCCAGAGAATAATCAGGTGAATAATTTCAGAAATTAATCAGTGCAGATCTTGGAGTTAAATCTCCGGATCATGCCAGCCACGATGTCATAGCCTACTTGGCCCGTAAATTCTAAGTTCCACGACAAAACGGAAAGGTAACTTTCCAACCTACAGCAAAGACAAGTCGATAAACTCAACTCCTTTTCAACTGAGTATTCCCAAGCTCAGCCTTAACGAGGAGGACTTCTAACGCAGTGATGACGGCGGGGTTTGGTGCAAAACTTTTAATCTCAGATGTGCAGTTTGCGAGGCGTCGATAAAGGGAACTATGCCGGAAATGGAAGTTTAAATGTCCCTGTCACGAAGTTAATACTTCTCAGTCATGGACTGTTATTCCACTTGAAATCCTCTTCGCAAGTGGAACGCCCATTACTTACCCAGGCAAGAAATAACATGTACTCTGCTATTTTCCCCGATTACTGCACGAACAATGCATCTTTTCACACATTTATATTTCAAATTCTAGAAAAAACAACGCTTTTACCAGAACGGACTGCCTTCGCAGGATACACCCAAAGTCGCTGAATTTCCCCTAATTAATATAAGGAATGTTGTAAACCAGTGGCGATGACTAGCAGTCTGTAAGACGCTCATCTCTATCCCATTGGGAACTCCAAAACAGCTAAGTATTGCCTGTGCGCCAGAGGCAAGTAATTTGGCGATCCTTTGAACAGCGGGGACTAGGGGCTGAACAAATGCTTACCAGCTATGCTGAGGTATCGTAATTCTTTCAGCTGAACCAAGCATGAAATGGCGTCATCTCGAAGACCGAGGCACCATCGGAGTGTGAGAACTTGGAGTCTTGGCAGGGTAGATATGTGACGTATTCCAAGCTCGGTTATGAGAGGGCATCTACAAGTATTCCAAGAAAAAAAACCATACGTACAGATAAGTCACTGTCTAATCCTGAAATAAACACGACTGCAAAAAGCACGAAAAACCATAAAATGCCCTCTACAGTCCTCCAATTTGCTGTCAAGTAAAAAAGTATTGAATTTAGATTGAAATGCCGAAAAACCTATCACCGAACTTGAATCTGCTTCGAATAGCGAGGCGTACAACTTTGCATAAGAATTAATTTTGCACCAAAGAAGTCTCGCTCAGAACATAATTACGTAGGAAGCATCCGTCTTTTTCTTGCGGCTTTTGAGAAATAGGGATCGTTAGCTAATTATTCTGGGAGGGACTGGCGTAAAAAACGTACCTGTGTGAATCTTTGTAATAAATTCCGACTGATCTACTCGTAACGATATAAATACAGTAAGTTTTGATTCGAAAAAAGCCTGTGATTTTTACGCTAACTGGGAAATGCATTCATACTGCGCAGCTCGCCGTTTATTAGTCCTCCTCAAAACTAAGAATACTTACACAAAGAGTGTAAAATTACGATGAGTAGAAATGGAAAGATGAAAATAGGAGGAAAAAATGCTACTGGGAACGTAAGTGCCAGGTAAACCAAATGCCTAGAACGTATTTGAAAGTGTTTTTAAATTGAAGAATTACTGAGTGCATAAATGACCAAAATATCCCAAGGTTACAGTTCCTAAGTCGGCAGATAGCATGATTTCCCGCCACGTAATTCTATAAAATTGTTGTCGATCTTTTATAGGATAGAGGATCAACCATGAAACATCCACAACAAAAATAAAAATGAAAGTCAAATGGAGGTGAGGCGCGAAACGTGATTAACCTAATTTTCGTTGAAATTTCTATCCGGAATCGTCGCAGGGAGTCACACGGCGACAGCTAAGGATGCAGGAGGGATGTCAATCTCACTGTTTTTGTTGGCGTTTCCCACGCAACACTGTACGTCGCTCTAGCCTGAAGCCCCAAAGCACAAAAGACCTAGCATGTCCCCTATTAAATTCAAGTCTGTGACCATTCATTCCGTGTTAATTACAGTTTCTGATCGAATTCGACGAGATAATGGGCATAGTACTTAACAGCAGAGCGCATGACGATGGAGTTAGGGTCTAAACGGCGACGTAATCAACAACACTTACTCCAGCCTCTATTACATTAAAATAAAGCACTGTTGTAGTGAGTCGAGCCGCTTTAGTCGGTCCTAAATATAACCAGTGTGGTGTCGTTGCACCATGGCGGAAGTGGGTCACAAGTACGTTCCGCGGCTATTAATTTTTCCTTCCATTTTCGGTCGATTTTTAAAAAAATTCGGCAGGTGCCCTGTAACTTCCGATGGCCGGCCACATTAAGCTGTGTGGGAAAGATTTTCTGTTTATGTCTCCAAAGCCGCCTGTCTGTCTGTACGGTAACCTCCCTTCCACTATTTTGAGAACGCTGTTAGCTAGGGATTAAATAGCACAAAACGCTGAATGCCCTTTTTGTAAACCTTTCTGTATGCAAAAGCACGTCCGTTGACCACAACGGGGTTTCGCAGAAACCAAGTGCGTTGGACTCTAATAAGTGATAAAATGTGTTTTCCGAAGAAATGTAGTATCTTGCTGATGATGGAAAACCCTAACATTTAGTGGAATCTTGGCTAAACTAAATTTTACTTCCTTGCAATATACTCATTTGAAGAAGTACTCGAGCCTTATATTTCTTGCTGAATACTCAGATAATGGAAGTGCGTCCAATGGCAGCATCAGAAAAGAAGCCACAAAATTCCCACCTAACTGTCATTTTAAAGGGATCTCAACCAGAAACGGATCGCCAGGTTTATTCTTTTACTATCGATTGCGTAGGCTGTAACAACGCACAAATTTAAAAACAATGCAAATTAGGTTGTCGGTCAAACGATCACGACTTGCGAGATAGGTCTGATTTCGAAACTGTTCATCGACCTTTGCTGATAAAAAAACCTTTATTATGGAACATTTGTTTAAGCCCGTATTACTGAACAAGACAATAAGTCTATAGTATCTTTCGTTTATGGAAACACCGTGTTCCCTATTTTTATTCCAGAATAATATCGGAATTAGACCTGATTGCAGGGTAAGAACTCAAACTTAGATGTCTTGGTTGGTACCACGTTTTAACATAGCGGCATTCCAAAAGGAATAAAAATCAATACGTTCTTCAGAAACGTAAATCGATGCAAAATATATTCGAAAAGCCTTTGCTTACATCCGGAAAAACAAAAGGTATCCAAGTTTAAAGTGAGAAAGTAGAGTAACCATACTACCTCAGTACTCCCCGTAAAGCGCAGTGAAGAATTGCAGATTGCAACATTTTTTACACAAAATCTTTGCGATAGGTAACAACTTTTGTGTGCTCATTCAAGTTTCTTATTGGGAAAATGGCAAAGGTCCAACAGTTGAGATCAGAAAGACTGGAGGCCTCTAGGAGTCTAGAGGATCAGACGATCCATCGATATGAGAAATAAAATATGTGACCAATAGTAACTTAATGAACATACATTTACACTTCTGAGGGGTTCTATCAGCATGATGGAAGTGACGAAATCATAATAAGCTAACGGAAATTGTCAACGCTATGAATTATGCTCGGGTCTTGGAGGTATTTTGATACACTAAATATAAAACAATTTTCATGAGAGCAGCATTTTTAAAATTATATGTAAATTTGAAGTCCGACCGTAACTGAGGAGTGATGACGAACTTGCGACAGCTTCTAGTTGTTTCTCGGCTCTACTCTAAAGGCAGTTTTTTACTCCATAATCCAATGTCCTTCAATTTGCTGTTTATTTCCTTCACAGGGCTACCGTGCCGTAACGCATGCTTTAAACGGACAAAAGTAATAGCATCAACAATCCTTTTGATCATTGAGGCGTCTGCGTCCATCACCAGAGCTCTACCTCCAGTGGCACAGTGTTCTGCATGTGCTACTGTGCTTTGTAGTCGCCAGCTAAGGAGAGTCCGGGTGGGCGACAGATCACTCGCACTCTTAAGTGGATTACCAATTTTTACACATCGAGTCACCTGCGGTATAGCTGGCAGATTGTGGCTTTGTTTATAGGTGTGTTTATAGCTGGAAGCCATAGACAGCTGCTCAGGAAGGCTAAACTGTAAACGAACCAAACATCTGTGTGCACTCAGCAAGTTTAAGATGGAAACAAAACTGCTTATAGGATTTGCAGTTAAATAAAACCAAGTCGTCCAAAGAACAAATTCTTCCCGATTACTAGAAAATTCGGACATTCTGAATCAGTGCGCCGAATCTCTATGCCTGTGCTAAAGGTTTTGATATTCATTGACAAGATTGAAAAGCGCTAAGACATTATGATGGGCTACTTCACACACCATGACCTGCGAGAAGGAGTTTCATAGTCATGTAGATAGATCATGCTCACGTACAATTTGCTCACTAGACAGGATATTTTACCCTGACCGAAAGCGGTAAGGAAGTGCAGTTGCTGACACTATTCGCTATGTCCCTTTCAGTGACAGTACACATTATTGCGAATGGAAGTACGCCTGGCACGCATGCAAAGCCATTTGGCCACAGAAAGCTGAGAAGGTCATTTTTAGGGCAATCACTGAAAACCGTCCAAACTCGCTCCAAATGTGCTGTTTTGAGTCACCTTCTAGACAAAGATGTTCGGTCTGTCGATTTGCTTGGAAGGCCCAGTACTATGGAGAAGGAGACCATTGACTGTGCAACCAGCGCAATCGCTTGTTGAATGCCGCACCTTCATGGTAGCCTGCGGACTTTTCTGTGCTCAGACCACGCCTGTGTACTCTTTTACGTCTGAGATGTATTCCATGATGTTGTCGTATAAAGCAGTCGGTTGTTTTAATCTGTTGTTATATATTGCGTCCACAACTGTATATGTAAGAACAATCTATCAACGTCCCCCACACAGTGTTGCAGTTTTTCAACTGTTCTTTGAGACTTGACTGCAATATATTTCACATAAATCTATTGGAGAGACTGAAAGCATGGGTGAATATTCCGTATAGTTAATTTGCAAAACTATTTTGTCCCTGCGATCGGCGACCGCTTAAGTAGTATGGGCGTTCGCCAATTGATTTTCGATGATCTCATAAATTTGAATATATTTTATGGAAATCATGCACAGAAATAAATTTCCTGCACTCAAATAGTAGCCGATTACGTGTTCTTCAAATTTCGTGCACGAAAAGGGCACTTCTTGGCTTAAGGAGGGTTTTTAATTATGAAAATCAAATAACATAACATCCGTCCGTCTAGGGGTGATAATTATGAAGAATATAAAATAGTCGACATCAATTTCAAAGTTCAATAAGCTCTACACATGATCTTCTTAGTGGCATTAAAAGGTGTAAGATTTTTTGTTATACAGAGAGCATACGATTTGCTGATCGTACACCCTAGATGCAAAGGCAACAGCGGATTGTATTCAAACTTAGTGGAACTAAAAGAACTTTTTAGAAACCTAAATATCCCCTTTTTCGAGTAAAAACTTTCAGGAAGATGTGGTTGACTATCAAATGAGTACAGGAAATACAACTTCTTTGCGCGGTTTCTGAAAAATATATTTGAAATAAAAAGGGCGCAAGCATATGGTTTATGATCGGGGTTACTTACTCCGGGGAGCAATTGTGCTAAAGAAAAATAACTGGTGATATTTATTTGTATGTGTCAGAAGAAGAAATAAAAAGGCCTTGCGGTGGCTGTCCTGTGAGGGTGGTCAAGATGCGTTAAGGTGGCCATCGGAGGAAAAATACGACAATGCAGTACCCTTTTGATAATGTCAGCAAACGAGCATTAAATTCATCTACGTTTACAATTAGGTGGTAAAAATAGCGCCATATTTTTAAATGGCGACAAAGTTGAAGACCGAAATTTGTGATACCACGAAGTTCTTAGATGCATAGCTCCTTTGCGCAACACAAATGCTCCCTGATGTGAGTAAATTTAGCCATAAACCATACTCTTGCCAAAAAGGCTATCAAACGTTACTCGAAACAATTCCCAAGACCTAAGTAGACAATTTCAGTGCGTGCGAATTTTTACAGGCAGTCAAAAAAGACCTTTAAAACGGGCATAAGTGTGTGACTGAAATATTTTGGGATTATGTTGCATGAGAAGTAATATTATAACGCAAACCAAATAATCCTTTCTGATCGAGAAATGTCCATAATTTTGACTAGCATTTCATGAGATAGGCCAGAAACTATAGGCAGTCGAGTTCTCAGGATCAGATCAGCAGTGAGGAGGTCATCCTGGGAAAGACAACCTCTCAATTTATATGTAATATTATGTGATTTTTGGGTATGTTTAGGTCTATTTCTCGGATTGTCGACTGTCCTGTGAAATAATTTCAGATGGATAGCATAGTCAGGAAATGAATTGTATGCGTCGCGAGGTCCAGCGCATGCTATGAGCATGACAGCCTGAGTATCAATAGCCCTGCCATTGAGGTTGTCATAATGAAGAGAATAATTCAAATGATGATATACCGTCTGTCTAAATGCAATGTGCGCATAGTTCAAGCGTACTGGAGAGACAAGCTCCCCGAAGCGACCCAAACAAACACAGCAAACTAGAAGATTGCTTGAGGATGCACCAGGCATCTCAGATATTTAAGGGCGGAACTAACCTATCAAGAATGAGGGTCTCGAGGTTGAGCAAATCACAGGCAACGCACTCCAAGCCCGAGTCGGTGAGTTTTGAGATGTAGGAGAGGTCCAGACTCCGTAGCTGCCTCATGCCCTCACAGAGAGTATCCACAGCATCATCAGAGAGTTTAGAACAGCCGGCCAAACTAAGATGTTGCAGATGCGGCAACGCGCTTACCAGATTGAGCATCCCATGATTGGTTAATTCCAAACAGTGCTCTAGCTTTAGCCTGCGCAAATTCTGCCGCTGAAGGTTCGTGAAGTACGTCAGTCCCAAGTCACTCACGTGATAAGCCTGAATACTGAGCTCTTGTAGGCTAGGCAGTAACTGAAGAACCGCACTAAGACTCTCGTCAGAAAAATTAATACAATCGTAGACGCTGAAGTTTGTGATCCAGGGACGAAGACAAGACCAGAGGGCCATCTCCGTAAGGTCGTTGCAACTGATGAGGCTCAAGTGAGTTACCGTATGCACCACAAGGCTCAGTTGCTTCAAGCTCCTGTCTGTTAGGCAGCAATTGTCCAGAATGAGCTCCACCACATGTCGAGTGCGACTCTGAGGCAATTGGCTAGGCGCACTTGCTGAAAGGGGAGGGCCAGCTGCACCTGCTGGCCAGTGAGTGGTGGAAAATCGATTTTCAAAGGTGAGACCCCCACCAAATCTGAGGGCTGCTCTCTGTACCCTGCCCAGCCGGGGGGCGCCAAAAGAGCTCAGACTGCCGGCAGCAGCAGCAGCATCGAATACACTGTCGCAGCTGATGTCGGAGGAGTTTAAACTATCGCTCGGACTTCCTGCAGGCTCGGCGGCCGTCTTCGTGGGACAGAAATGGCAGTTCACTTGGATGTTGTTCGTGGAGACTTCAAGACTCAAGGTGGTGTCAGTGGTGACGCTGGGTTTGCAGGCGGGAACCAACTCAGGCGCGGATTGGAAGGCTGCGGTGCCGACTGTTGCGCTGACCACTGACGAAGTAAAACTACCCTCCAGAAGACGAAGACGGCTGGATTCCTGAGAGAAGATAGGATGTGTGCCGCTGGAGAAGATGGAACTACCGAAGCACTCGGGAAAGAATTCCCGGAAGGTGGCGGCAAAGGCATTCATAAAACACACCATATGATCATCCTTGGCGAGTATCAGTCTAATTTGTGTGAGATGACGACGGTAGAGTGCCTTCAGACGGTCCTCCAGACGGGCTTCCAGAGCAGCCGATGCGGGAAGACTTTCAACTGTTAGGTCACGACACATTTCTTGCAAATCTAGACGTATGCCTAAACGGCCCAAGTAGCCACAGGAGACGAGGGTAGCCAACCAGCGGCGACAGACGAGGGAACAGTTCAACAGGTCTCGTCCCCGAAGGTAGACGAATAGACACTTAAGAGTCTTTTCGTGCTGCCAGAGAGATGCGAGGGACCAGGCGCAATTTGTGCGACGCCGGCGTCTCATGAAGTCGCGGTACCGAGTGCTTCTCGGGCGGCTGGTTTCGGATGGAACTGGGTCAATTTTCATGCCCTGGCTGAAGAGACGCTGTTTGATGGCAGCCACTGAGGTTCCCCGCCGACGGATCAGCGGCGAATCTGCTGAGCTCGCCTGGCCGAAGGAGGCACTACGACTCCGCTCAGCGGCAGTGCCCTGTCGGCAGGAGTTCATGTATCGACTGCGTAACTCCGACATGCGCAGGGAGATGTGAATTGACTTCTTTCCGTTAGACAGGGGATTACTTTCTTCCCGAGCTTCCTCCAGATTAGATTTCTGGGGAACTGGGGGCTGTTGTTCTTGGGCTGGAATCTTTGCCACTGGCCTCGTAAGAGTTGGCTCTGAGATTGCAGGCCCTCTAACTGGAGACTCCACCGGCTGCTGCTGTCTCCTGGTGCCACTGGGGATTTCCTTGGAGTCAGTGCGTGTTTTGGGCGTCTTCTTGCTGCGAGTTGAACGTGATCTATTCATAGAAAGGAGGGGATCCGAAGCGAAGGTGTGATTGGTGTAGGCTCCAGAGTGGACATCGGCAGCCTCTCGATAAAGGGAGTCAAACTCTTCCTCGTTCTCATACTCTAGTTCCTTCACGGCGCCAAGGGCGGCTGCGGCACCTAGGTCGTGTTCGGAGAAACTTGCAAAGACAACAGAAAGAGGACCGGACATGGCCACAGTTGCGGAAGAATGCTGCATAATCTCCTGGTGGGGGACGGAGATTTTGTTGGAGAAGCGCAGATGTTTTAAGTTATTGGACAGATCAACGCAGGCCTTCGCGAAGGAAGTCATTTTGCGTTGCTAGAGGGCTTCATTTGCCCTCTGATCTAGAAAGAGAACACAGTATGGCAAAGTCAGAAAGGGTACGAAAAATTCTCAAAGCATTTCAGTGCGGCGACATCAGTAATATCAAGCCAAATTCCCTTTGCTTTACTTGACCGTTTCTCTAACAATATGAAAACGGACAAAATACACCAATTTCGACGTATAAGACCGTAAAAAACATCATCCGACATTACGTACTTGACTTTGTGCCAGACTTCATATAACATTAATTCTCTTAGTTTGTTTAGTGACAATATGTAAAAAATATATTCCTTTAAAGATTACTGTACCTATAGTGCTTTATTCACTGAGTTTTTGTGTGGACGAGCATTAAGTACTTATAAAACTCGAGTTTTCTAACACGTACAAATGATTGCGTTTTCAAAATTTCTTTTTTTAAAAGGAGTTTTTTTATCAACAAAATAGCACTTTTAGTACTTGTTTTGTCTTTTAAATTACCTAGAGGTCGTCCATTGCTAGTTTGATGTTTTGATAGACGCACCCGTGCTGGTTTCAGCTTGGTTAGGTTTTTTCGTTTATGTGTGTCCATTTTATGGGTAAGTTAACCTACTGTAATATAAAGCAAACTAATTCGGAAGGGTATTACAGACAGTCCGCGGCATATGTTCACATTTTGATTAAAACCGCAGTCGTCGCTGTATACTGTCCTGAAAAATACATATATTAAAAGGGTTTCTGTGGCGGTTATTATTTTCCAGTAAATTGACATGAGTTCGCACTCAGAGAAGAACCTTTTTGCACAAATTTCGAAGTCTCATGAAATTATTAAAAAAAAAACTCCAGACAGTTTATGCTTTGCGGACTCACAACATTATGAGTTGGGAAAATCTTTTTGTCCAGGGGACAGATAATCCTAAGATTATGTTATAATAGTTAACACTTGGTGCAATTTGGCTTTTGAACATCAAACAGTTGCTCTCTTGTTCTTTAAATAAAGTGGACACTTTCTATATCCGTATGGATGGCGTTACGGGGTCTACTTACTCTGTTGTGCTTTGAGGCTCGAGCTAGACCCCCGTGGGCGGTCGTTCGGCGACTAGTAATGTATGCAGAGAGAATGGTCGACAATGCTCGACCCCAAGGCATAGCGGAACGAGTCGGTCCCCTACCGCGAGTTCACCGAAATCGCCATTAATTTGCGTATTGTACACCAAATTGCGTAAAGTATTGTATGCACATGTACGTTGGATGGTATATATGACGAGTTATATATTGCATTCGTATAAGTGATATGAATTTTAAATAGTACATTATATTTTGACGCAATTTTTGTCCATTCTTTACCCTAACATATTCGCCGTCACTTTAGAGGGGAAATCTTGTTATGACTGTAAACAGAATTTTGTTCATATCTCAGTGACTGTTTATAGGATCCTTTAAATCTGCCTTTTTTCGACATAATTTTGATTTATTTTTGCAAAATCCATTAATATAAACAGAAAAAAGGTGAGCTGCTGGTGAATACAATCAATCAACCCTTAGGAGTCACTCTAATCCATATAGTACGTAGGCGGCAAAAGTGGGTCAACATCTCCAAAGCAACTTCGTGGCTTTATAGTCATTTAAACGTTAAGAAAAATCGGCAAAAGCCCTAAATTTGACAAAAATAAATTAAAAAACAGACAGTTAAGCCAAATTACACTAGTCTCTCCGGTTAAGACAGCTCCCCATTAAGCGCCGACAAGATGGTTCATATATATATAATAGAGGAATAGTTTACCAAAGTTTCTTTTGTGTGTGACTGTAGGTAATTTTAGTGGTTCTCACAAAAAGCGGAGGTTTTTATTCAGGCGGTTAGTGCTGCCCCACTTGACAGCCTCTCCAGCACACGATCAAGCTCATCAAACTGAAGTGCACAACTAAGTTCGCACCATTTGCTCGCGTATATTTTTCGCAGAATCCGTTGAGGGCCACTTAGCAAATAATTCATGGAAGCCGAATGTTCTGGCCTGCCGGAAGAGAAACTTCAAAGAATGAACTGTACGCGAGGCGTATACTAGTTTCCTGGGATAGGGAGGAGCTGGAGCGAGGTATAGGAGGAGCAGGAGGTGGAATGCGTGAGTCCCTCTTTTCCATGAACACCCTTACACTGCTTACCTCTTTTCCAGACACTTTGGGAGAAGTTGCATGAGGACGAAGGGTAGGTCAGGCAACTATCCTCTTTAATCTAGCGCATTCTATGCCTAAATGCGTTAGAAGGCATTTTGTTTTTCGCGGAGAACTTACTGGGTTACATTCGACATGGAATGAAGGTTTCCCATTTACAGTCTCGGTCTAGAGTAGTCAGTAAACCAGAAGCTGTACCACGCACAGTGTGACATATGTGCCCTAGTCACAGACCATAGAGAGTCGGAATTTCAACCGTGGACCTCTTGACACGAAAAGAAAGGTTTCTTGTCCCTGGGGTTATATACCTCATTGATATAAGCAGTTGCGCATGTAGTTTCGTTTTTTTACGGAAGAACAAATAGCAGTCAGACACGGAAATATCGACCTCCCGTATTACAGGTAGTCTCGCGCTGTATCCTAACGTGTCCTGGCTTCAACCCTAACTCATATCCCAACGGTAAGTAACCTGCAAAACCGGGATCCCTAATCCCGTGTCCTAGGTAATAGCCTGTCTGGCACGTTTATGGAGAGTTAAAAATACCTGGTTTCGTAATGCCTCCCATCTTATGCTCTTGGGCGACTTGTCTGATTCCCACAAGTGAATCATGCCAGGAGAGGGTGAGGCCTACCGTGCGTAACCTTTTCTAAAGGAGCGTTAAAGCAAACACGACGTCTTGCAAGTCGTGAACCGGCAGGTTCAGACCCGATAGACTAATTCAGTCGTCGAGAATGGGGGCCAGGCTGTAGCGTCTCAGAGAATCCTAGAGATATGAGATTCCCTGCATATTGTTTGGTTCGTGCTGCACGAGAGACCAAGGTTCTGGTGGCACAGGATATGGAGAAAAAAGCATGTTTGTCTACCGCGTCCACCCTTATTCCCAGTTCTTTTTAGCCCAACAAAATGTTACTAGAACATGATGGGATCAACGTGGGCGGGGCGTACGAGCGAGAGAGAAACGAAAAGGCAGGTCATCTCGCCTCTAGTACAAAACAAATTATTGGTCATCTTTGTTTTCAAAACAGTAATGCACCTTGTCGATCTGGAGGTACAGAAACAAAAAACAGACGGATATTTCGGTAAGATAGACATCTAAGGAGAAAAACTGAAATGCGATCCAATTCAGTGCGGGTCAAGTGAATGGAGTAAATGGAGGCAGTAAATTAACGCGCTCATTTTGAATTGTTACTAAAAAGCCAACGTGAAGTCTGCTTGGTGTAGTTTGCCAAGATTAAGAGACTGCTTTACAGTCATCTATAACTTGAACACTTGCAAGATGTTCCCTTAAATTAATACCAGATGGATATTTTGGTACACGCATCGCAAAAATGTAAAATATACCAGCCAGTCAAGGTTGTTTTATAAAACCCATCACCATATCTCCGCTTGTACAAGACAATCCCATCGAAGAGACCACCTTTCGCACTGTTTGTGTTTTCTAAGTAATACTAAAAGAAATAACTATTAAACTGTTGTAGTAAAGAGCAGACCTGCTACCCGCAGGCCGTCATTTAACAAAGAGCTTAATTTTTGAGCAAATCATAAGTTAATAATCAGAAAATTTCTTATAACGGATAAGAGGAAATGCAGAACTCATGCAGTTACAAGTGAAGGAGGGGGGTTGACATCGCCCGGTCTCCTGGTGAAATGGATGGTCCTTAACATGCGTTTGCTAAATCCCATGGGCCAAGCAAACAGTTGGACAAGCTCACTGGTGTGGTCGGGCAACCATCTCTCTCGGCCGATCGATAGTCGCATCGAGGCCCCTAGTTAGGCACAGGCAGCGAACCATGAAAGCATGGCGATGCACGATGCACCGTAATGTCATTCGCAGGCATTGAATGGCCGTATTTACCGTTTGAACACTCAGACCCATTGATAGCCCCCTCGCTTTCGGTTACGCTACCGAAGCGCAGTAGTTTTGCTATGAACATAGAGAATTATTTAAACTATTCTAGTAGGGGATGCGTCCTCCAGTTGGCATGATCATGCGTGACTGAAGGGCTACTCCGTGTAAATACAGCGCTCATGTTAATTGCACTCTGTGCTTCTAAATATTGGACGCCCTCAAGATTAATATTTTTGATTCGTGATTGACACAGGCCTAGAAGCTGGCAACACCAGTGCGCATCGCATTTCTGTTGGGAACAGAATAATTTTGCCACCTGCGGGTGTGCAATAGTTTGTCAAGAGTTTTTCGAGCATTGCCTTGATGACAAGCCATTCGACGAACAGAAGGCTCCTTCGACGAGCAGCGAGGCTGCGAAATCTATTCACTACCAGAAAAATGCGAGTTTAGCGATACGGTAAAATCGTTTTCTTAAACACGCTGCGACAGAGTAGTGTTTTCAGTTTGTCATTGTTTTTTGAAATCATTATTTTGAGGGATTCTAAAAACCAAACCGAAAATCGACTCACAAATCAGTTCAACACAACATTTCATTTTGTTTCAAATAACTTGCCGAAACAAATTACGTTGGAAAGTATTTTGCCGCTACTTTAACGAGATTGCGAACAGAGTATTCAGGTGGGAAATCGAGAAATTATCCGACATAGGCAAATTAACAGGATCTATCACTAGTCTAGCACAAAGGTTTCCATCCGGATAACCATATTGCGTCGCAAACAATCATTTACAAAGAGATCCAGCCTTGCATATGATCATATTATTATTATCAACTTCGCGAGGCAAATACGCAAGCACCAGGCGGAACTGTAAAAATGCAATAGAAAATAATGCATAAATTCATGCAATTTTGGGCTTAGGACAGATGCCCATAAATGGCAGACAATCACACAGGAAACCGAATATTTATATCGCATTTTGTAAAAGTTAAACCACATTGTTTCAAGAAGTGAACAGCCTATTTGTATTTGACTGAGATATAACAACATGTCTGGTACAGGTCCTCGGTAAAGGCCTCAGAATCAATTTTCTCATTTTTTCGTTAAGTTCAGACTTAAATTTAATTAACGAGACCACCGATGTTCCGGGTGTCTTTTTCTGTTCCATTTTTGGCCTCATTTTACTCCCTCTTTCTGTATGTAATAATAGATATTTCATAAAAAACGAGGAACCGTCTGACTAGTGGCTACCTCGCACACCGAAAATGATTTTTGTTCCAAGCATACTCTGTGTGCCGTTGTAATACCAACTTTTACACCTCATTATTTCACTGGCAAGGTGATCGAAAAATACCAAAAGCGTTAAGTGCAATGCACCTTCCGTCCAACATTGGGTTCGTTGTTCTACTCCGCATTTGCGATTTTGAATGCTCAAGTACTACTTAATTCCCACACGGCGGTCCTTTTTCGATGTAAACTGAAGCACACCGCTTTATTCAACGCTGACGATCTTGTGCATTAAATACGCCTTATGTGCTAAATTGGAATGGACGTTCATGCAGACTTCAGACCTTCTTTCTCCCTAGTTCTTCACCATTAATATGTTTACGGTCTGATCAATATGCATTTCTTCTCCAGTTGTCTAAATCTCCGTCTAGTTCATGTGCAGGATGTTTTGGCCTACTCTTGACCTATCATTTCCTTTTAATTCCTAATAGAATAAATATTAGCGTAAGGACAGATAAATCAGAATTCCGCGCTAGACGATTCCAAATCCTGTACTCTTCCCTATTCCGACTCACCTGTCTGCCGGTTCGGTTGAGTGTATTATCCGTACAGCAAGGCGAAAGGCGACAAAGTTTGTGGACACATTTCGGAATTTTGTGGAACCGCAAATTCCCCTGACAGAATATTGGTGCTGAGAGTGGAAAGTGGGTGAAGGCTGACCACTGCCCTTCTATCAACCTGCCTTCCACCGGTCGTCGTGATTACTACTGAGGTCCGAGGGTTGCGGGTGCGCAAATGATTGCGCTAACCGCCCGCCAGCAACAACCGACTGAGCCCAAGCATCTCTGCTGCGACAGTCGCCTCGACCAGCCGTTTTAGCGCGTGCGCTCGTGGAATCTCGTTCTTGCGCATGCGGCTGTGTTTCGCGTGCGTGCAGCCACTCGGAGCTGGCTGGTCGCTTGCCCACTGGTGCGTGCGTGTGCACGCCGCTTCAGCGGCTACTCAGCGGCCGACAGCCAATGGCAGGCGCGCGACAGAGTAATCGACCTTGCTGGCCGTCCGGCGTACTTGGACGAACTGTGACGCTGGGTGGGTGCCTGTGTAGGCAGCAGATAGGGAGAGTACTACGGACATTTAGTAAGACGAAGTCGGGCGGGTGGGGGTTGGACGTCAGGCAGACTACCCCCCCCCCTCCCCGCTCCACTGGCGTAAGAGTTGGTCTTGCAACACACGCTAACTCCTGCGTCACACTGCGTTTGTGCGCACATATCTGCAGGGTGGGAGCGACCTAAAATTGGAAACCCCTACAACATGTCTGCTTTTCAAATAATCCGCGAGTACCGGGGTCAGACAGTGACTGAGCAAAACGAAGAGAGCTTGCAAGTGCTGTCATCCTAGTGTCGAAACGTCGACGATTAACATGTTACAGTACAGTAGGTGCACTAAATCATGAAATGTCGACCGAAATTCCGAAATGCTTTCCCGTTTCGAAAAGATTACTTAGGTAGGGTTGTAATACTAGCCAGCCTGCAGGATAATTCTATAATAATTCCGTCACTTCAGGACGACAGTTTTCGAATGAAATTGCTTCCACCTGCATGCAAAAAGTACATTCTGCAAAAATGACTTTTTAAGTAGCATGAATTTTTTCTCACTGATTTTCGATGCCCTAAAGGTCCAATTATATTTCATGGAAAACCTATATAAAAATATTCATTCCTTGGCTCATTCGGTAGAAAATTACGTCATTATAATTTTTTACTCGAGGGAGGGCCATAATAGAGTCTTAAAAATGTTTCTAATTGTGGGACTTTTAAATATCATGAAACGTCTGTATATAAATCGTCATTTCTCTGCATTAACAAATGTGGCATGTAAAGTTAGCAATATGAATCAGATCTACTGCTACATTTTATGAACCTTATATGGTTCCCCTTTATTACCGTAGAGAAATGTGTGGTTTTCCGTACGGGGAAAGGATACGACCTGTAGTTTGGAAACCCTGAATCTAAGTGTAACGGTAGAGCGAATTCAAAATTATTCGGGAATTCGAAAAGTTTTTGAAAACCCAATACTACGCTACCTTCGAGTATAAGACTGGAAGAAGACGTAATTTTCTACCGAATGAGCCAGGGAATGAATATTTTTGTGTATGTTTTTTATAGGATATAATTGACCTTTAGAAGCACCAAAAATCAATGAGAAAAAATGCATGCTACTTGAGAAGTCATTTATTACAGAGTGTATTTTTTGGGTGCAGCCGAAAGGAAGTTCATTCGCAAGCCGGCATCCTGAGGTAAATGAAATATTATAGAATTATGTTACAGGCCGGCTAGTTTTACAACCCTACTTAATTAATCTTATTGAAACGAAAGTGCATTTCGGAATTTTGGTCGACATTTCATGAGCAAGCCCACCTACTGCAGTAAGAGAAAAGCAGCAAGGAAGAACACTCACCATTTTTCAATAAATTACGTAGTTGACACTGCGCGAATAATGCAAGTGAGAAGGAAAATAAATATGCTTGCACAAAATGCCTTTAACGTAGGAAGAATTACAGTATCTTAACGTTTCCTGGCCCTCATCATAGTAGGAAAGGAGGTAATCATATGTAAAACTCCCTTGTTAACTAAACCGCAAATATGTCTTGAGGTCCGAATGGAAGGTTGATATTTCAGCTACTTGTCTATTCCAAACTGCTCTCACGTTTACGGTAAATGTAATCAGGTAACAGTGGCTTTATAGTTCAATCACAGAACCCATACGATCG
The DNA here is from genome assembly GCA_902702965.1 of Spirometra erinaceieuropaei. Lineage (NCBI taxonomy): Eukaryota > Metazoa > Platyhelminthes > Cestoda > Diphyllobothriidea > Diphyllobothriidae > Spirometra > Spirometra erinaceieuropaei. The sequence goes on along the minus strand of CACRXP010000867.1, from coordinate 184,976 downwards.
ACGTACGACGGAAGCAAAATAAGACAACCCGGCTAGATCGCAGTTGGTAGCCCGGACCCGCATTACAGGTGGCTGGGGGGTTTGTTTGCTGGGATTATTTTGTGGGGCTCCATAATCACATCTAACACATTTGGGTTCCGTTTTACGCTTGAGATTAGGATTAGGGCACCGGTTAATGGTTTCCGATTTTCCGGTTAGGGTAAAGCTTTTAGGCTTAGGTTTTCGGGTTATGGCTAGGGTTTGAGCGTACGAATAGGTTCCAATACTACGGTTCGGTTTCTCAGTTACGGCTATGTATAAGGCCTACGGTTACGCTTACGATTTCGGCTAGGATTAGGGTTGCCTTTAGGTTTAACGGTTAACAGTAACGGTTGAGGTTAGGGTTAGGGTTAAGGTTGGTATTAGAGTTAAGGTCGCCGTCCGCTTCCCATTCCGGGCTACCAACTGCGATCTAGCCGACAAACCTCTAACATTTCAGCCGCCTCTGTCGTCGTTCTTAATTAGCCAGTATTCGTTGCTATACGACCGCCTGCGAGGGCTTTCTAGTCGAGCTCCAAGACAAAACTGAACGACCGTATTTCTTCCTACAAGTAACGCTTAGCTGTTGACGTCAGTCTTCTGAGACCTCGATTGCTTGACTTACACGCCCGATACTAAGTGAAATGGCTCAAAACCACAATTTCTCCCGGAAGTCGGCACAACCAAGCCTGAAAAAACCCAGTTCGATTCCTTTAGGGTTAAGACGACGGCTAAGCAGCAAGGCAGCTAGAGCAGGCGTTGATGCCTGACAAACCAACTGCGGGCTCATTGATTCTGCCCGGGTACGTCGTCGCATGCGGAACTTAGGAGAAGTCCGACCGAGTTTCATGGGTTTCTGTATGGATACCGAGATAAAAGCAATACAAAGAAGTAGTTTAATTATAGTATTATACCTTCCACATATGTCCTTGTTTATTTTTGCCAAATCGGTCGATACGCACTGAAAAGAACATGTAGTCATGGGTGCCCGTGATGCCATAGCTTCTGCCACCCCGCACTGCGGTAAGTGTTTATCTAGAACAAAATTCTCCTGAAGAAACAGCGTACGTATTTTGAGAGTAGCTGATGCCATACAAGAGGAGTTTTGCAGGTTTTTGGTTTGAGGCGAAATAGACCCAGTCGGTAGAACAGGACCCCTATGCATTTGACCTCGGATTTAATATTGAACGTATCGGAACTGACAAAATTAATGACAACGGAGGTATATGTCCTCGTATCATGGACTTCCGCTTATTTTCATGATCACTTCACGTGATTCTTTGAGTTCAGGAATTTTGCAGCAAAACTGAAACTTGACGGGGCGCTTATTACCATTCAATATGCATAAACCATTAAAATTAGATTTCGTTTAGTTTTCCTAACAGCATTTTCATTTTGTTCAAATAGACTGTTCTGTGGAAACTGTTATCTTTGCTCCATGTATGATTGTTGTCAAATTCAGCGAGTAGATTTCAGTTATTTGTTGTAAAGCAATATGACTCCCTTATTTCTTTCAAGTTATTTTATTGATTTTACTTCACCACTAGAGGCGGATTGATAAGCTTATAGTAAACAGTGGGAGAAACTGACCATTGTCAGGCAGATAGAACCGACTCTTTTATTGTAACTGGTGTGAATGTGGCTTAGAGCGCAGCTTGAAATGCATTGAAGTGTCCCTCTCAGTGTTATAACAAGAATTATCTGAAGAAGGGGCACTTGTTGTTTGAAAAACCAAAAGTTCAAAGGGAAATTTACTCGAATGAGCGTGAGAACCTGGCTGAAATTAAAAGTACTTTGTTCCATCGCCCCTGAAACATAAGTGACCAGCCGCATCGACGCCGCCTGCATCGAAGTATGACAGGTCTCAGGTTGAGCATATGAATATTTTATGTCCACTCAGGTGTTTAAGGGGCTCAGTTATCGTTTCTTACTTGGATCGTTTGAAAGAATATCGGCCTTGTGAGCAGACGGAGCCAACTCTTGTCAGGAGATAGCAGAGTAAAATTGCCTGAAACCACTTAACCCGACAGTGAATTTGGTTGGAAGAGAAAGTGAGCGCTCAATATGGAAGGTCATCAAATAGCTCTGAGGCCTTTCCATTTGATCAAACGGAAGGTGTTTAAATAGGAAGTTATGTTCTGCCGTCATTTTGGCCGCAGTGCTCCTCTCTCTTTAGGTGACATTAGTCTCGAACTTGTCCTTTTCGCGGAAGATCTGAGAATGAGATTTGTGCGTGAACTCCCAGGAGAGTGAATGATCTGTGACTAACAGTAGGTGGGCTAGCTCATGAAATGTTAACCGAAGTTCCTAAATGCTTTTCCGTTTTGAAAAGATTACTTAGATAAGGCTGTAAAACTAATCAGCCTGCAGCATAACTCTATCATAATTCAGTTACCTCAGGATGCTGGCTTTCGAAAGAACTCCTTCCGGCTGCATGCAAAAACTACACTCTGAAAAAAAACAGCTACTTAATTGGCACGTATTTTCTCACTGATTTTTGATGCCCCTAATAGTCCAATTATATTTCATGGTAAACGTTCATAAAAATATTTATTCTTTAGCTCATTCTGAAGAAAGTTACGTCATCTAATTTTATGCTCGAAGGAGGGACATTATTAGGTTTCAAATATGTTTCTAATTATGGGACTTTTAAATATCGTGAAATGTCCGTTCATAAATCGTCATGTCTTTGCGTTTGCCAGTGTGAATTTTAGAGTTAACAATATGGATCAAATCCGCAGCAAAATTTTATGAACCCTATATGGTCTCCTCTTAATACCGCAGAGAAATGCGTGGTATTCCGTACGTGGAAAATATGCGGCTCGTAGTTTGGAAACCCTGAATTTAAGTGTAACGGCGGAGCGGGTTCACAATTATTCGGGGATTGAAAACATTTTTTAAGGCCGAATGATGTCCCTCCTTCGAGTATATAATTGAAAGCAGGTGTAATTTTCTACCGAATGAGCAAAGGAATGGATATTTCTATGCATGTTTTCCATTAAATATAGTTGGTCTTTTAGGGGCATCGAAAATCAGTGGGAAAAATGCATGCTAATTAAGTAGTCGGTTAATATTTTATTAGTTATCCCACCTGCTGTAGCTCTTTATTAAGTGCGCGATGGTAAAAATATCATGTGCGGAGCACCTCGCCCTTACTAGAGCAATGACTGAGGCTTCCTACGGCTCGTGGAACAGGGGGACGATTTAACACTATGCATATCCAGTATCTTAAGTCATCTTTAGTTCGGAATTACGGTCAATGATCAGTCTCGTCAAAAGTTAACCGAAATTCTAGAATGCGCATTCGACTAGGAAGGATAACTTAAGTAGGATTGAAATATTAATTATCGTGAGACATAATCCCATGATTTTTCAGACATGCCAGGATGTGGGCTTTTGAATGTACTTTCTTTAGGTTGCCTGCAAAATCTTCACTTGGAAAACTGCTACTTAAGCAGTATGTTTTTCCCATTGATTTTCGATACCCATTTTAATTCAAGTATATTTTATTAGAAATATCAGTTCTTCTACTCATTTGGCAGTAAATCACGCTTTCTTACTACTTTCTACCAAAAGAAAGGGGTATTTTGATTTTGAAAAATTTTCAAATTATGAAGTTTCTAAAATCATGCAATGTCTATTCAAATAACATCATACCTGTCCGCTTAATAATGCCATTTAAAAACATACAGCATAGTTCAAGTTCAGTGCGAAATTTTATGATCTCTGTATAGCACACCCTTATTAGCGTAGGAGAATGCCGGCTTTTCCCTACCGAAAATCCTAAACACAAATGTTACAGTAGATCGGGTTCAAAATTCTTCATGGATAAAGAAGCCTTTCCAAAACCTAGGTAAACCCTTTTAAGTGTAAAACAAGACGCAGACGTGCCTTGCTGCCAGTGGGGCCCTAAGAGCAATATTTATCTTCGTGTTTACTAAAAATATACTTGAAGTTACGCGGGCATCAATGATCAATAGAAGAAATACATGCTACCTAGATGATCACTATTTCAAATGCAGATTTGGCAGGCAACTGAGAGGAAGCGCAATTGAAAGTGGACAACCCGATGTGCCTGAAATATCATGGGGTTATGCGTCCCGCTGAGTAGAATTAATACTCTATTTAAGTTATCGGTAAGGTGTGGTTGTGTAACCGCACCTGATGGATGCAATACTGTTAGGGGCCAGGCTTAGAGGTAAGGATTAGGGGTTGGGGTTAGGATTAGGAATTAAGGCAACTATTCTTCAACTACTTGAAGTTTGCCCGATTCCCAATAGCTTTTCTTTTGCATGCAATTACTTGACCTCTTCGCCTGTGCGTTCCCCCGCCCCATCTGTAAAAACTCTTATCATCATCGGTCCCCTATTACAAGCGGCCCGGTTTTATTTACCTCATGTGCGACCTTATAACCGCATCTGACCAAGTTATCTGTCCTACTTAAATACGCATTTCAAAATTTTGGTTAAGGTTTAATGAGGTCAGTTACTGACACAGTTTGTCCTATGCACTCATTACGAGTGAATTAAAAAAGACTTTAGTTACATTCTGTGGAGTGTTCTTCTTGATGCCTGCGTGTGGCGAATAAACCCACTAACTAAGCAAACCGTAAGCCCCAGTAGGAGGGATTTTTCTATGTGAGCGTAAGCTCACTGACAGCATGGAAAATTGCGAGTCAATCGGTTTTGCAAATTAGTAACCTTGAATGGATGGTGGCAGACCGAGGAACGGCAACAAAGGAACTAAGACGTCATCAAATGTGAATGCTGGACAAAACCTTGCAGAAATGCGATTGGCATGAATAGGTGAGTGCATTATTTAAAGACAAAAACATAAAGCAAAACAACATTCACAACGGAACCAGAAATGAGTAAAGAAAATGATCAGATTAGATCACGCAACATACTATACACAGTAAGCATGCTCGAGCAAATTACAGCAGTCAAAAGATGGATCAACACTTAGTGTACTTAACGCGACATTGTCATAACATTTTGTGAGTTTTTAGGGTTCGAGAAGGAAAAAAACAAGCTTTATTTTAAGATCATCATTTTGAAATTTTTAACAAAAACGTCCTCATTCACAGTAGCTAGAATAAAAATGAATAAGTGTTAAGAAAGCAAATGAATCTACATAAAACTGTGCAAATTTCACGAAAGCAATGCAAATCTTAATTTCTGGATCTATTTATCCTTAAACTTAAGGTATCTTACCGAATATGGTAGTACGAAACGCTAATATGCCCGTGTACGGCAAGAGATATGCCGCAAGCCGCGGCGCATGGGGCGGAAGGACTTGACAGAAATTAAGACACAGTGAGGGGCACGGGAAACTTCAACCAGAATTAAATCAGCAAATTGCCCTACGTTAAGCAATCTGATGTATTTATTTAGCCTTTGACATAGCTATAACTATGATTTCGTGTAGCAAACAAATCCGGTATTAAGCGAAAAACTCGTATCATATCATAGAGGTTTCAAAACGAATTGTCCCCGTCCCATAAACATTCATAATAAAGCAAGGAATAGTTAGTCAAATAGTGCCATTAAATCCCACGAGTAAAAATCATTTGGGGCCAGCTCGCAGTTGATAGCCAGGACTCGAAATACAGGTGGTTGGGGGATTTGTTTACTGGGGCTATTTTGTTGGGTTCCATAATCACTTCTGACCAATTTGGCTTCCGTTTTACGTCTGATGTTAAGATTAGGGTACCGGATAATGGTTTCGAATTTTCGGGTTAGAGTTATGTCCTTAAGCTTAGGTTTTCGGCTTACGTTTAGGGTTTGAGCGCACGATTGGGTTTAAGTATTACGGTAAGGTTTTCCATTGTCGGCTATTTCTATGGGCTACGGCTGCGTTTACGATTTCGGTCAGGGTAAGGGTTGCCGCTAAGGTTAACGGTTAACAGTTAAGGTTGAGTTAAGGGTTAGGATGAGGGTTAAGGTCGCCATCTGTTTTCCATTTTCTGGCTATCAACTGCGATCTGGCCACATTTGGGTATAAAATATAATCAAACTACTGTTTCTTACCATAACTGAAATGGTTTCGGCGGACAAATCCTCCAAATGTAAAAGGGATAACAAATTTTATGTCATATGGTTAAAACACGACTTTCAAGCTTCATCGCCGGTAACACTACATGATCTGTGGCATGCCTTATTCGCGAAGTTAGATAATGTCTCAGTCATTATGCCGGCGAAAGTTGTACTCTACTTTAGCACAGAATTCTGTCGTCCTGGGGTGGGCTCCACTGGACATGTATTATGCCGGCGAAAGTTGTACTCTACTTTAGCACAGAATTCTGTCGCCCTGGGGTGGGCTCCACTGGACATGTATTATGTTAATCTGGTTTCAGAAGTGCCTAACTGGCATCCCTTCGTAAAAAATGATTTCCAGCAACGGCCAGTCTTTCCAAGCCTTGGCTCTCAGCGCCAAACAGTATACCTAAGTGTACGTGGGTATCTGGCGTTCCCAGTCATAAGCTACACACACGAAATGAATTGGCCCATCCTTTTAGAGTCGGAATAGTTGTTCGTTCAGCTGCGGAGCCTAAACTAACGGAGGCCTAAAACGCTAACGAAAAGGTCCGATGACGATAGGGTATGGAACCCCCATGAGTGAGTTTTCAGAAGTCTACCTTTTTAACTTATCAAGTAGGTGTGTTGTGTTCCCAAGACAACGGAAGGAGTGAATTCCGTAGGGCGATCTGGGAACGTCCTTCTACCATTGTACAGTAGGTAGGCTACCCCGTAAAATGTCAACCGAAATTACGAAATGCATTTTCTTTTCGAAAAGATTAATTAAGTGGCGTTGTTAAACAAATCAGTATACAGTTTAATTCTATAATACTGCAGCTACCTCAAGATGCCAGCTTTTGAACGAACTTCTTTGGGGCTGCATGCATGAACTACACTCTGTCAAAAATTTATTATTAAGGTAGCATGCATTTTTCCCATTGATTTTCGATGCCCTAAGAAATTCAATTATATTTTATGGAAAACATGCACAAAATATACATTCTCCTGCTCACTGGGTAGAAAATTACATCTTCTTCCAACTTTATCCTCAAAGGAAGGCTATAATTCGGTTTTAAAAAGTTTCTACTTGTAAGACTTTTTAATACCGTGAAATGACCGTTCATAAAGCCTCAAATCCCCGCATTTACACTGTTTGAGTGAAGTTTACATCTGCATTTACCACTGTGGCTTGTAAAGTTAACAATATTGCTGAAATCCACTGCTAAACCTCATGAACCCAATATAGCCTCCTCCTAACACCGTAGAGGAATGTATGGTTTTCCGTACGCGGAAAATATACGGCTTGTAGTTCGGAAACCCTGAATGCAGGTGTAACGGCAGGTCGGGTTCAAATTTATTCGGACATTGAAAAGATTTTAAAAAGCGAATTATACCCTTCCTTCGATTGTAAAATTCGATGAAGACTTAATATTCCACCGAATGAGCAAGAGAATAAATCTTTTTATGCATGTTTTTCATAAAATATAATTGAACATTTAGAGGCATCGAAAATCAATGAGAAAAATTCGTGCTAAGTAAGTAGTCATTTTTTACAGAGTGTAGTTTTTGTTTGCACCCGAAAGGAAGCTCATTCGAAAGCCGGCATCTTTAGGTTGCTGAATTATATAGAATTAAACTGCGTGCTGGTTAATTTAACAACTCCACTTAATTAATCTTTTTGAAACGAGAATGAATTTCGTAATTCCGGCTGACATTTTATGAGATAGCCCACCTACAGTATATACTCAATCACAACCAACAGGACAAAGAGTCCCTAGCTCAGTGGTTAGGACGTTATACTTCTAACCAACAGGTCGCGGGATCGCGCACCTCGGGGCTGGATATGGCTGGCTGACGAAGACTAATAAACCGGAAATGGTCATTCCAGTTCCCCCGTCTTTGCTTGTAATGTTGTTCTGTGGATCATAACGGTTTGTCTGGCAAAAGATCAACAAGGTGTCCTGCAATACGCGCCATTGACGATAAATTTGCCCGGAACAGGCTCGAGGTTAGGGATACGGATGAAGGTAGGGCTAGTATTAATTAGTTTATTCCTAGGGATGAGACTGTACGTTTTGGGTTATATTTTGAACTTGCGGTTGAGGCTATTGCTGAGGTTCAGAATTAGGGTTAGGAGTTCGGACTAGGGTCTTGGTGTTTGGGTTAGGGATTTAAGGCCAAGGATTAAAGTTGCGATTACGTTCGAGTTTTCTTTAAGTGCTTGCTGGGTAAAGGTTAGGGTTACCCGTTGCAGCCATGGTCATGGTTGGCGTTAGGGCCATAGTTAACTGCGGCTTTCCCTAAGAATTACGCATCATACCCTTGCAAAAAATTCGAGTAATCCGTATATTGGTCTCCCTTTCGAATATACTGCTCCGCACAACCATCTTCAGACATGCAAAGTCGGCTGTCGGTTTTGCCCAGCGCCTTTGAAGTACATTTATTTTATTCCTATTTCATTAGCTGGGTTACTGGATTCCCGCACAAACTGGAGAGCTTAAAATGACAGTGTACACTTCGCGCACACTATTGGGCTTCCTTTTAAACAAGTATCTAATGTATTTTCTCTTGTTTTTTTTTAAAATAAGACTGGCCCTACGATGAAGACTGCACAAATTTTTCATCATATTGTATACATACGCTGGTCAACGTAACTCCGTTAGTTTTTTAACGTTAGTTACTTCCACCAGAGTAAAATGAGGGCTATTGTCTCATCTTACGCAGTTTGTTACATGAGTTTTGGCACGCCATGGTCATCATATAATGATATGTGCATCCATATACTAGCCTTGCCCGCTTTTACTGGACCCTGCAAATGAACATGAATTCTGTTCATGGTCAGCATCCACTAGCTAAACCATGACAGCATTTGATGTAGATCTGTTCATGCTCTGACTAAACCTGACCGACAATGCTCCCTTATCTCTTCGGAAAGGCGCCTCAAGGTTTTACCCAAATAACCTTCCACAATTTCATGTTGAAGAAATTAAATATCCCAGTTTTGTATTGTTTAGATCCGACGGATGAACCTGTCCTTTCCTTCGGTATGGCAACATGAAATACTGGCTTAGCTCGCCGTATACTACAGCGTACGGTTATGCCGGCAGAATAGTCAACTCTTAACGAAAACCCAACAGTATAATTGTGGAAGCTCCATAACGCTGACTTTTATTGAAAAAATCACTTTTTAACCGACCTTCGCTTTCAGCCAACCTCAGGCTTCTGAATGACAAATAATTTCTTGACTACTTTGTCAAAGAAAGCAGTCCGAGGTTATTTAAAACATGAAATCCTGATAACTCCTTCGAATTTTTTACTTATCCATATAAATCACGCTCGAAAAATATCGCTGTTTACTAGAGTGTGATTTTTTAGGCAAATGTTTATTTTTGGTACGATGCTCGAGACTTACATCGCCATTTGTCTTTTCCACAGTCCACTGGTTACTCAAAGATGCATTTGTTGTCAACGATCTGTCACGTTTACGCCTATTTACTGGCCTCTTTCGATTATCATGGTGTATTTAACTTTAGTGAGAGTTACTATTATGTAGTTCGGGAACTTCAGGACTGAGCAAAAACGTATGCTGAGTTCTGAAAATTTTGAGATGGTAGGGGACATTGTTCCACCGACATATAGTTGTGTGCAAATGTGCATGCCACACTTCCAATCCTGAATTGTAGGTTGATTTGTTTTGTAACTTTTCTCCCGCATTCAATCTGCCAACCAAACCGTCTTTATTTTGACAAAGTAGGTAAGTAAGGTTCTAAAAATGCTTTTCATTTTAGTTAAAGAAGTGATCCGGTATACTGCTGCAGGCAGCTGGCACCAAATGTTCAATAAATTCAGTAGCCTCGAGGGCAGCTCTCAAGCGTCTTACTATCGCCAGAAAATGAATTCTGGTGAGTCAAAAGCAAATTTTATTTCAAGAGATGATTGGTTCCTGTATTTACATGTAAAATCAATCATCATTTTACGGTAAATTATTGCACAATGCGATACAGAATTACCCGATTGGGATAAGTTGAGGCCGACACGAAGACAGTGCAAACGACTTCAGTGTTCTTCTTAACTTGCTTTAGAGTATCGTTTTGAGAAAATGGCAGAACAAAGTCATACTGGCTCACCCGTCTGATCCCTTTTATTTGCTACACCCTTTAAGTGAAGGTCAAGTTCGCTTTTGAATGGGTTCAGTATACCTCCAAAGTAGCATTACATAAAGCTCAACTTTTGGGTTTATTTTCTGCCCTGCCAGGAGCAGCTGGTGGGGGCTCAAGAATTCCTCGGTGGTTTTGACATAAATCCACCACGCTTAATGATCTTTGATGATGTCAATGAAAATAGGTAAATATCGATCGTTTTGCCTTTTTAGAAGCTAGCAACCCCAAATATTGACCTGCAAAGTGACCAAGCGAACAGTAGCAGGGTATCTCCGATTGAAGAAACCGTCTTCTGCTCAACGCATGTGTATCACCTGTAATCGTTTGTTGGTGCAGAAGGTGGCATACTTATTTTCCTTGTCATTATTCACACTTATGATAGTTTGATTATGACGGGTGACGAAGTCCACCAATTCGAGCGCTTGAATTTGTCCGCAGTGGGGTAGAATTGCGCTGTACACACGCCACATTGTAGCCTCACAACCAGCGTGTGCAACTTGCGAGACAATGTCAGTATGACTGGATATGCATATGGACACGGTGACTAACGAAGTTAAATAGCCGCTCAACGCCGAACACCTGTGACTAGGTCTCTAAGGCTCTCATGTACCAAACTTCAGCGAGAGGAGTGTGGATCTCTCCCACAAGTGGGAAGCGGCATAAAGGCTGCGTCGAGAGGAAACCACTACAACCTGACTTTCAGCCTTAAGTTGAACCGACTTGTAGTCTCTGTTGGCAGACTTCCTTGCCGGGACCACTGGCATGTCATTACAACTGGGAAGCGCGTTCGGTTATTTGTAGTAAGGAAACCAAGCACTGGATCCCAATTGGATTAAAGTCCCGATCCCTGCTTGCTCTGTTCAAGCCAAACTGACTAGATATAGGGTTTGACATAGGTTCCGTCAACACCACGAAGTGACCACTTCAGTCTGGCCCTTCTTTCTAAAAGAGCAACGAACTGTTCCACGACCTTTAATATATCGTAATAATTGCAAACGCGTCAATTTACAGATATATGCGCTTGCGTACGTCTGTGACAGAGAGCGATACTCCACATATCTGCTTATAGGGAGGAGCAGGTTCATCCATTTCTGGTTTAGAAGTTATATTAGGGGATTTTGCAGGCGACTGCCTAGCCATATGCAGTTAATGCCGGAGGGATGAGGCTGATACCTTCACGTTTATTGGTTGTAGCTAGCCAGCAATACCGCATAACCAAGTTCGCAAAACCCGGAGTCCGAACCCGGACATCCTTTTTGGCAAAAATGAGGTCAGAGCTCTGCCATTAAGCCATAGACTGCCTGTCATTTGTGATCGGGCATATTACTCGGAAGTAGACATCAATTAATATGCATATGTAATCGGAAATCATGACAGGGTGTCTAGGTAATCGAGCATCAGATAGACTAAAACGAACAAATTCTCATAGGACAATAGAGGGCTTCCATCTAGTCTTGTCCCACGACTGCCATCTGAAACCTCTGTCAACGGTAACACAGCGAGAAGCTAAACAATTTTGGAATTGCCACAATCGAGATATTAACCACATATATTAGTAACGTTTTGCAATCCCTCCACGCCACAACATAGAATACTAGTTATTCCTCTTTGCCATGGAGCTAATTTCTGGGCTTTCGTAAGTGGAATAATTTAGAGGTATTACCGACAAATATAGATCCACTGAGAAAAGGTGCTCATGGCTTATTAGTTGTTGTCAGACAGTCATATCTTAATCAAAGGGCAATAATATACAATATCACGGAACAGCGACGAGTCTCTTTGTGGTAATTTGTGCCTTTCCCATTAAAGGAAAGTTTTAAAATCTCCGCTTTTTGTCGATCTACCAAAAAAAAGATGATATTCAAAAATCTGCACTGCAGATTTCCCATATTTTCACAGAAAGCGACTAGTCTTATTGACAAGTACCTATAATACATGATCAAACACATTTAACGTCGTGATCGGCATTTAAAAGGACAGTGCCTCACATATTGTCTGTGGTTATTTTTTGTTTATTGAATTGATTCGAGGCGTAAAACGTCTCTATCTAAGGAATAATCAATTTCATGTCTGTTTTGTGGAAAGAAAACAGGTCAGAATTTAACAAAATCAGAAGTTGCCTAATATCTAAGTAATTTCCTTATTTTTGTGCTTTGTACTTTAAAGGGACATTGATATATTTCAGAAAAGTTTCTTGCGGATCCTTTCTAAAAGCAAAAATTTGAATTTTCCCTCCATTAAAATAACGTGGATTTAGGTATGCGAAGTCAGATTGTTTTCATAAAACAAAGAACGAAATAAACTTCAAGAATTCCACGTTGCAAATTGCCGACTTTTTACGTCATAAAATGCATTTCGTTTTGGAGCCCCGGCAATTAATAGGTGTAAACAGACATATAGCGCGTACTTATGACATGGCGTCACTTTTCTCTGTCGGTCGTGCGACGAAGATGTAGAAGCACTTCCTGTCGGACGTCAATTTTGAGGGCATACGCAACGTGGCAGCCGGAGGGTTGCCGCACGAGTCATTAGTTAATATTTTCAATTTTATCAATAATATGACAGTGTTTCGAAGTAAGCGAGGCTGGCTAAAACTGTCCAAACGCCAGCAAGATAACGAATATATTAATTATGCACTAAAAAGTCGAAATATATGTCAAATAAGGCTATTCATAGGAAACATTTGTCGATATTTTCTCTGCGCATAATTAGAAAACGGATAAAAACATCAGCCTCCAGCAGAAAAAAGCCATGACAGAGTCATATTAATTAAGTAACTCATAAGAGAATTTTTTTCGTTTGCTCACAAATATATTAATCACAGACCGGTCGACCGCTAGTATGCCAGAAATTGTCACCTTAGTCACCAGTGTGTTTGCTGGTTGGCCATTTCTGCATATTCTACTAGACGCCATACGACTGCCTAGGAGAGCTCCAGCTTGAGCCTCAAGGAAAACCAGGACAAACATGCCCCGTAACTCGATCGCAAATGCAATTCCAATGTGGCTTATATTGAACTGTGTAATTATTTACCGTACTAACAACACAGGTATTAGCTAAAAGTCCAGAGACGCGTGTTTCGCCGAACTTGAGCCGCTGCTTGACGCAGCTGTGAAGGGTTCGGCTCGTCAGTGGGTCTCCCAGCTTTTCCTGTGTGTCTTCCGGTATGCGAACTACATTTTCACTTTGACTTATTTAATTTCCGAGGAACTCGATGCGCGAACTTAAAGTAAATCTTTTGCAGCAGACCATTTCAGGGATGACACGAAATTTAATATGAATATTTGAGCTGAAATCCGTCAGCTACAGCAGAGCAACCGCGCAATATTGACAAACCGCCAACAGGCAGTCATTATTATGCAAATATGTAATTATTTACTTATTTATTAATTTAACTCTTGTCCCAGTGATCGTGTCTACTTCCTCGAGCTAATACCTGTGCTGTTACTGCGGTAAATAATTACAAAACTGTATACTACTGACTGCCTGTTGGCGGGTTGTGAATATTACGCGGTTATTCCGCAGCAGCTAATGGATTTCAACCCAAATATTTGTATTAAATCTCGGGCCATACCTGAAAAGGTCTGTTCCATAAAATTAACTCCAAGTCCGCGCATTAATTACCTTGGAAATTAAAAAAGGGATGGCTAGTATTCCCGTTCACAGATGACAGAACGACGAGGCCGCGGCTCAACGGTTTCAAAGTTACACTTACTCCGTTGTTCGATAATCCAAGAAAGCGAATTAGAGGATCAGGTGCGGCAAAAACCCGGATTTACCCCAGACTGGCTGACTAAAGTTAATAAGCCAGTAGTGGTCACCTCAGGTTCAATTTTCTTTGTCGGGACGCCTTCTAGAGTATATTCTTGGTCATCATGCAAATGCCTGCGGAGACTTCAGACTGAGTCCCAAGGCACAACGGGAAACCATGTCCACTTATTCGCTCGCTGAGCACCCTTACATCGTGGAAATGCTCAAACCCTAAATATTTCCTAGTTTATAATCTTCATGGCGTTTTTAAGAAAATTTCACGGATTTACTTAAGAGTAGGAGCCTAAAATGACAATAATTCACACCATATTTGCAAAAGTTTGCATGCTTTCCAAGAACGCACGAAAAAGCAAAGATTGCCTTTTCGTATTTTTTCATAGCATTTTATGTTTTTAAAGCTTAAATGTTACGTGTTACAGAAGAACAGTTATGTTTGGTGTCATGTCTCTCATTTCCAGCGATAACTAGTAGACTTTGTGTCTGAAGTGAAAGTCAGTGTAAGGAACATATGACCTTTAGTCAGCGATTATTTCCCAGTAAATAAAGAGTGGCAAGAAATATTCTCAGTGGAAATCTGCTATTTGCAGGTTATGCATTGCCCAAATCATGTGCTGCCGTTTTCCAGTCTAGCTTCTGTAACCTTAAGACGGAATTTGCGTTATACCTGTGCTACAGCGCAAACAGTTCCCACAGAAGAGTTTTGTTAAATATTTAACACAGAATATTTTAAATTACTGCCTCGTTGTCAGTGCCCTGTTTTAAGACACAAACCAGGAACGTGTCCTATTAGTTTAAGGGCTGCGAAAAATATTGTATTAATTTATCTAGTAGCCTCTCGAAGCTGCACTGAAGAACGTCAAACGTGATCTTTTGAAAGAAGCACCTAAGACATATCAAATTGCAACTAAGTTATTGTGTGCGAGCGTTTCAAAATGTTTACTTGTGCGTACTTCTTCGAAGGGACTTCAAAGACACCTCCTAGCCTATCGCGTACAATTTCCCATAAACTTAACCCTAAGATCGAGAAACAGGGGACAAAGCCCTGTAGCAGCTCCTGTTGTCTTTATGCTCACTCGCTCTAGTCAATCCCAACCACTTGGCAGAGAAGACCTGAAATAAAAGCCTAGGTCTGCCATTTGAGGGGGGCAACAAATCGAAAATCAGAATCTTGTTCCCACTTTGTTTCAGTTAGGATTGCAGTAGACGTGGCCATTTCCATACTAGGCGATTTGGTAGTGCAAGTTGCAATCAGTCCCGTACCTGCTGTGATAATCATTGCCATATAAGAAATATATTCAGTCTTTTAGAATTACTTTGGAGTTTATATACATGAAGGAATGTATTGACGACTGAGAACGTGACATGTTTTTTTAAAGGGATGCTGATCTGTGTACTGTCAGTGGATTTTGATAGTATTCAAATAGTAAGTGGTAATTAGATTTAGCTTAGCAGACTTGTGATTTGTGTTGACGTTGTGAACCAGTATTCATGTCTTCGATGAAAAAGAAATCAAAGGGCCATTATAGAAGTAGTGATTCAAAGAACGAAGTAATGCAACAACGTGCCAGGAATTTTTGAATTAACTCGATTTTATTTCTGCGGTAGTCGACTACACATTGAAGACATTTTTTCATAAACACTAGAGAGTTTCAAAGCATAAAGGGAAAAAGCGTGTAACGAATGCCTATTTCATTAACATATCTGAAAATTTGCCCCTGTACTGGTCAAAGGCGTTAAGTATGCTAACACAAGAATTACCTTGTTAACTTGATGCATCCATCAAAATATTAATCAACATATTTCTGGAGACTTTTGAAAAAAACATTACTTTCGAGTGGTCTACGATGTTGGTTATCAGGAAATATGATCTCAGTGGAGTTCCTGCACGATAACATTCTAGTGCTCAATAAAGAGCTTTCAAGAACGTTCTCGGTTCCCTTTGTTCTTCGCCGTTTGCACAAATTCAGTCAGATTTGATCAGGGAAAACTCATACTCGTACATTTTTTACACTTATTTAGTGCAAAATTGCATAATCGACAAACTGGACACTTTAAATAGGAGGAGTCTTTATTAATTACAAGTTTTCTTGAGAAATGTTGGGACCTGCTCAAAGTTTTTATTGCAACCAGCAAAGATATTTGTTCAAGCTGATAAGCATATAACATTGTACCAAATGGGGAATATGCAGTAAAGTTCGTTTGGTCGAGGGCAAAACCTAATGGCAAGTCATCACGATAAATATCCAAACTGCGATATCTGTATTTGATTTTATTTTTATCTTTCCCGGTAAGAGGAAAACGAGGTTCCTCGTCCTCATTGACATACACGTCACTCTCCTCCTCTGACGAAACATTTTTGGTCTTCTTCAAAACAGATCAGTAGTAATGTCCATTAAGAAACAAATTTACTCTCCCCTGGCATTTCAAAATGGCAGCAGATTCCCCTTAATGACAGCGCTTCTGTTGATGTTTTGTTTCAAGAATCCACCAGACTTACAGAGTCTAACCAAAGTGAAAAAGTGTCAATTTTCTTACCTCTGCTAATGCTACGCTTTAAGACTCAAAGGCTGACCGGGACGTATCCCTCGTAGGGCCTTTTATTTTTTCCTCCGATTGCGACTTTGCTTATTACTATGCAAAAGAGAGCTATTCTTGACGGCCCGCTGTAGCAGTCAGCGTCATTCCTTTGCTCAAATCCTTTAATTCTGCCTAGGGGCAGTGATGCTGCTGGGTCTGGACAGGCATGGATTTCATCCAATCCCCTGTCAACCCTGGTATAAAGTGGTCTCTCTTTTATCTGTCAGGCGTTTAAGACGTACTAGAAGGGGGCAGAACAGATACTAATGTCCAAGTGATCATTTTAAGAATAGCATTATTTTTCAGATTTCTCCCTGTTCTGGCGCTTTTTGTTGATGATTTGGAGCAGTCCTTCTTAATTGATATGACTTTCTCATACCCGTGAGATATATTTCCTAGCTTCGGGACAGTTAGTGCTAACTATGAGGACTCTTTGCTTTCATCTGTCAAAACATTGAAAAGCAGAAGGAAAACGGAACTAATTTTCAGCCTATTCCATGAAAATCCGCAAAACCCACAGAAGGCCGTCATTTTAGTGTTTTCCTCCTCTTGTGAATGGAAACAGCAAACCCGAGGTTATACTGAGTATGGTGACTAGTCAGACATTATCTGATCAAAAACAGTTGGGGTTGCTGCAAGCAGGCAAAACCTTTCCTCGACATCATAAATACTCTTGCATTTTCAACACAACTAAGATATGCATAGAAAGCAGCATTTGTCGAACAACTAGAAACCAAAGATAATGCCTTGGTCTGTGGTCAAAGTTTAGCTGCCTTTCGCTGACAACGTCAATTTTGGTTAAAAAGCAGAGGGAGTAAAAAGAAACATATGTAGAAAATTTAGCTAAGGAAGCCTGTCCATTTGAGGGGGGAGAGACTGGTTCAATGAGTTCAAGTATCACGATTTCAAATTGATGGATGTACATTTTGCCGGCGGGGCATGCAAAGAGAATACGGAGAACCACCATTAAAAAAGATAAACTATAGACGAAAATTCGTGCTTTAAAGTCCCTGTTCACTGCTTAATAAGATATGGTTTAAGCTGAAGAGAAGGTTTAAGAAAGTGGTCTGGAGCAAAAATCCACATTTTATTACCTAATGTGCAAACACTCAGAAAAATGCAAAAATGCAAAAAAATGTTTCCATCATTTTTGGTGATACTGAAGCTTTTAGGTGCCTGCAAAGCCGCAATAACATTTGTAACATTCCTCTATAACTTATTCTGTCTAGGTTCCGCCATTTCACAGTGAATAGTGGGAGAAATTCTTGGCATGTTTGGAATCAGGGTTTCGTTTAACGTCCTCAGAAAAAGTCCCGTTCGAACAACATAATAACGGTACTGTTTTGCGATATTGAAAAATACTCGAACACCAAGTTGTAAAGTTCGATTCTGGTATCCCGACGGGGAAAATTCCTAACGCCCAGCACTTTTCTCACGTTTATCAAATTTGTTTGATTTAAAATATCTCAATGTATTCTATGCAGTATGAAACTACCCTTCTTGCTGTTTTGTACTCCACATACAACTTAATGAACGATAGAGTCTTAAAATAGGCGAACGCTTATTTGATTCAACCGTGGTCTATTTTGATGGTCTTATCCTGAGCTGGGAAAGAATCCGGGAAGTATTTGTCTGAAGATACATTTCAGAAGAGAGAATGTAAAAACGTCCGCATTTACACAACCACCCGCCGGAGTGGGCGGTGCTACTGCGTCGAACCTGAGTCGGGTAAACTCCTGTGTGGCACGTGAGGAATAGAGGTTTTAAGCCGCGCTGGCCAACGCCCATCCCCCAGCCGGTTTGACTCACTCTTACCACAGGTGCAACATTAGTGCCGGAAGAGAGAATGTGGCCGATGTTTCAGCGTGAAGTCTACGCAGTAGAGTAAGTCTACTGAACACCAAATTGACGGAATGCCTCAGGAGTCCTAACTTGGAAGGTTGCCATCTGGCTGGATAGCTGAAAACGTTCTCCTCGCTAAAATCAGATTTGCCCTAAGTGGTTCATGTAGTTTGGTGACCCTCATCGTTAGAATGGTTAGAATGAAGGGTGATGAAGCGAAACGAGGATGCCGATCGATAGCTCGCACACAATTCAGGTATAGACATCCCAAATGAGGGGACCCCCCTTGTATGTCTTATGCACAAATGTTTGATTTCCGAGGAAGGACAGGTGTAGTCGGCATCCGATACATTTTACAAGGCCACATTAAGAAGCCGGAAGCGTGCGGTCTGAAATTACACTATACGACCCGACCTCCAGTGTTTTTCACACACGAGGTATTTCACTACGCCTCCTATTTAAATATTCCCTCTCTTTTGATTCTCTCGGCGGACCTGCAGCTGTCAGGAATAAGGTTAAATTGGAACTTGAAGAAAACTCGCGAAAGCCTAATTATTTTACTGACTAAAAATGCACATGTTGGGTTTTACATTATAAAAGTACGCACTCACGTCGTCAGATTACCAAACGCATTTGTTGTTCCATTGCGCTTCCGCCAACTGTTTTGGGCTGTTGGGGCGGCGTCTTGTGAAAACTATCACTCACGGGCAGATGAAAATGGCGCCACAATCGTCATCATTCCTCATAGTTTTGGCCTTTCTCGTGTCCATCTTAGTAATCTTTTTGTTTCTGCTGCCATTTGGTCGACAGTGGCCGATCATTGGATGGCTCGATAACGAGATGTACTTAGAAGGGATATATACGTATGAGTGGGGCACTGATCCAGCTCCTAGTCGACATTTCCGTTCCTGACTTTAGAATAATAATTAGGTATCAAATCTGAGTGTCATTAAATTGTAGGGCCAAATTCTGAGCGAGTATTGGCGTCCCGATCAGATAATAGATGCTCTTTCTCATGGTTGCCGTCGAAGGAATAAATGATTTTGCACTTCTCCCACCAGTTTTTTCGATTTTGTTTATCTAATCCAACACGTAGACGGGTTATCATGCACTCAGGAACTGTTTAACAACCGCTCACTCAACAGTTCTTTACTGAAAATTTAACAGGTAGTCCGATATTTGCCTTTTCCTAGTGTTGTCATCATACACACACCGAGTGGTGAATTTAACACCACGACGTAACGGAATACGACTAATGTATCAAAAACCCTGAGCTACTCATTCGATGTTGCACCCACGTGAGTGTGTTATGGCTCCCTTTTAAAAAACAAAAAAACGCTTTCAAGTCATCCTTAGGTGCGAATAAATGAGATCCGAAACAGGAGAGACCAGCTAACAAGGAACGGCTACCCGGAAAATGTTATCGGTCACCGCCGCCTTGCGCAATCATGAGAGATAAATAGAAGAGAAGTCAGCATTTAGCGTACTCTAACGTACATAAAGAATGTAGCAGAGGCAACAGAACTCGTTAACACAGAGTTTGCCACAGTTATTTCCGACCAACGGACAGCCATCACGCGTTGCAGAGTCATTCAGATGAAGAACAAACTAGAAGAGCGCGAACATGTTGCTGTTTTATCAGATTCCATGGCACGACTGTCCTTGCGACTATAGGAGCCAGAAATCACAGCAACTCATTTTTCTGATATGCAGCAATGAACAGGCAGTTGAAAGAAGCAACCCCATGCCCCAAGTCGCTGCCCACACCCTGGAATAAAGCCACAAACCCAAATTCGCGGGCATACGAATAATGACGCGGAATGACGGAATAATAGGGTGAGCGTTATTGGAGGCATTGGTCTTCGACAAGAACTCTAAGAGCCCTTGCATCCCGGGGACACGACCGAAATCCGTCGTGTATCTAGCCGCGGACAAGGGTACAAGGCCGCCTACTTCATTCACCCCAACGCGTTGTCAGACTATAACCTGCCCCTACAGGATGGACTCCTGCGTGAGCCCGAAAACTCGGGTTGATACTACGGCCCTTCAGCTTATTGCTCGTTCTTGATGTTTGGCATAACAGTCAAGGATATGCACACTCGCCACCATTCGTAGTAGTAGGCATTTCGTATTTTTTGAGCCTTTGAACTGTCGTCCTAAGTAGTGTAGTTAACAGTGTGCAGATCGCCTACCTAGGTTGATCATTGATAAATTTGGCTCGTTGTGTGTATACCAATTTATTGGCCCCGAGTTAGGCATTAGCCATTACGTTAGATTGGTTTCAACTTGTAATTCACAGCTCTGCCTCTATTTACTTAAGGGTTAAGTGTGGCGGTCCAGTTGGATATTGCGGGTCATTGTTTTATGAAAATAAATTGTAGCTGACTTATTTACCGACACATATTCTGAAGGAATTTCAATGCTTTATTTCCTCTTCTCGGATATCAGTAGTATGAATTGCGTCATCCACAATTTCATCTTCTTCGGAATTTCCCTTTGAAGACCATGCACTTACTCTTACATATATATGTACATTGTGGTAGAAGGGCACTGGCTGATCATGTCAGGGGGCGTGTTCGCCTACACATGTTATTGTACAATATGCAACTGCCCACGAGAGTTCTGAATTGAATTCCAAGGTATAAGGAGACGAGCCTGATCTATGAACGTCCCTCCACAGTTAGTATGCCCGGACACAACCGACAGGATAAAAGGCTCGCAGCTCACGGAGAGAGGGTTGAACTGCTTAACAATCAGTGACCAAAGCATTCGAGTTCACGCCCAGAACTAACCATCACTGTTTCCCTTGTAATTGTCAGTACTGTATCACTAACTTTGCATATATATACATATATTCAGCCGACGTCCATTCCTAAGTGAATATTCATATGTATGTATACAGATATATGTACACTGCATATGCTTTGGTATTCCACCCTTATTACTGGTCGCTCGTTTTCACATAAGCGCCTGCAAATAGTCGCGCTTGACGTTTCAAGTTGAAACTGAAGCACAATGTCCCTGAAATTAAACCTATGAAACAGTTCTTCGACATATATTAGAAAACATATTTGGTAATACAACTGAGGAGAGATGAATAGTTGTACACATAAGTTTAAAAGGGCATAACATGGGATACTATAGTTGGAGATGCTTTCGCAGTTAAAACCTTCACGTGATTGTCATTATGTGGCTACCTCGAAGTTCTGTTCAGGATTTCTTGGTGGCGCGAATTTAAGCAAGCAATTTCCCGAATGAATGCCTAATTAGGTCCTCGATCAGGAAGGATAGATGGCTTTATATATGAATTTGGTAGAGTTAAGACATACAATATTGCTTACATTGGGATGTTTCAGGTTTGGAATAAGTACATGATCCAGAAGGTTTTCCGGCAACTGCAGCATACCGCGCTGTATAAATCGGCCAACAGCCTCTTTCCATACCAGCCAGTCTGGCAGTACTGTGTGAATATTTCGTGTCATTCAGAAGTAGTAATGTGGATGTCTCGACAGTCCCTGCAAGTCTGAGGCCTACGGTAGTCGTAGAACACACTAAACTGACAATTCCACCCTGGCCATAGACCAATCACCGAGCTGCTTTATGGTCGAATTCGACCGCAGCTGACGTGGCCGTGAATAACCTTTCAGTGTCCTTCGGACCTTTTGACCCCTTCGACGGGCAGCAGCTGGCAGCAGATATTGAATGGCTCACCTACAGATGCCCACGGCTTGCACTTCGACACCATATATGCCTGACCAAATTTTAAATGCCAAAAGATGTGGCTTAACATTCATCATCCTTACTTCTCCAGACTGGGAGACAGGCGCTACGGACAACTCCTGTACAATCGGCATTATTATCCTGTCTGGTTGAAACGACCTGATATACGTAAATGCATACTCATCTTTCTAATCTAAATGCAGTAATGTCCGTTGAATTTTAACCATTCAGCTGAAACTTTTGACGGTAAAGCTTATGTCGATGGGAGAAGATCACAACTTGCTTCGGCAATTGCCACATATACATCAAACATGTTCGTCCTGTTAAGACATGCCCGTTATGTATTAGGTATACAGTTCTGTGGTTGTTGCGGTCCTACAAAGGATTATGAGCGTCGAAAGTCAGGAAATGGGGACCAAGCGATCCAGAGCAGCGCAGCTGACAGAGGTTTCAATAGCCACACAGCGGCTCACACTAAGTAGTGGCCAGGGACTTGCCTGGTAGATTCAATGCGCTATTCGACCTCACCCTCTAACCCCCTCTGTAACAAAGCTGTACACCAGAACAGCCGCCGTCTGTAGTTCGTCTCTCTGTGCTTCGACAGCATTTGACGCTGACGCATAGAAATCAACGGCGGCAACGAAGGCAAAAACCTCATAAACATACAAAAATGCGATTCTCGTTGAGGTCGGTTTTCAGGTCTACAAGAATGGCCTTCGTGCATTGCGCAAGGTCAGCCTGTCGAGAAAGCATGATACAAAATCTGCCGGATGTAAACAAAACTTAGGTGTGGTAGTGGGTGTGTTAGCTGCATTTCCACGCTGTTCTAACCTGCGTCAGTTCGGCCATCAGGATGTTGTCCGCCACCACAACTGGCAGCGACTTACAGCAGCTCTGGCATCATTAGTACAGGTGAATGTGCGCCTCCTTATTGGTTGGTCGTGGCGACCTTCGCGTCAAGGTCATTCGACCACGGCAGACGAACGAACTCGGCCGCGGTCAAACAGCTCAACCGGCTAGTTTACGAGCTGCTTGCACGTCCCCGCCAGAAATCTTTGCATCATCACGTCCTTTTCCCAGACTTGAGTGACTCGCTGTAGTCGCGTATCGCTGTAGGCAGATGGGCAACTCCAGGATGAAACAAACTCGCAAAGTTCTGATTTGAGTCACATCGCCGAGTTCCCTGCTTTGCTCACCCGTATCTATGATATATTGCCAACCTATATTTTCTAGCGACATTAACAACACACCCTTTTAGGAACTACTGACGGGCCAACAGTGGACAAGACCACTGAGGAACAGTTATGAAGGGACAAGAAATTGACATGGAAAGCGCGTTCATAGGCAGTCAATAAGTTTTATATTCAATGCAAGATTCCAGGAAATAGTTTGTTCACTGGAAAATTGAATTATGCATAGGCAGACTCCTTGAGAGAGATATAAAGAGAATACAGTATGCAGTGATGTCTCGGCATTACTTTAAAGAGGATATGTACCCCATTTAACGCAGAAAATACTAAGCTCAGATTAATTTAGGACTTCCTGAAAATTGTTGCGTGGCAAAGTGATTTGCGATTGAGAGAAACGCGTGGAATAGAAATCCATTTAGGCAATCAGTGTAGTAAAATTAAAAGATCAAAGGACAGCGTTCAACGCAGAAAGGATGGCACAGGATTTGCCAGCTCATGTGATTCATTGGTGTAAAATGTGCCGCGTGGATGATTCAATGAACGAGACTTACAACGGTGGGATAGAGGAGAGAGAAAAATACTTATGATAGTGGGCGCTCACCGATCAGGTTACGGAACATGCTCGTTCCGTTGTGCCTTGGGGCTCATACTAGAACCCTCGCAGGCAGTCGCACAGCGACTAGTAGAATGATGTAAATCATGTGGTACCGACAAAGACAAGGGAGACCGGAATGGCCACTTCTAGCTTATTAGTCGTCATCACCCAGTCATGCCCAACCCCAAGTGTGGATCGCTTGAGATTCGAACCCGGAATCTTTGGTCATGGAGTTTGACGCTCTACCATGGAGCCACGGGCCCGTTGTCCTGTCGGTTTTGATTGGGAATATTATTTATGATAGTGGGTTACGGAACATGCTCGTTCCGTTGTGCCTTGGGGCTCATACTAGAACCCTCGCAGGCAGTCGCACAGCGACTAGTAGAATGATGTAAATCATGTGGTACCGACAAAGAAAAATACGGAAGAAAGATGAGGCTCTCCAACCTGGTTTCAGCAACGAAAGTGACTATTTACTTTATCGTCAGGAAAAGGAAGAGGGGGTCCGGTACTACATGTGGACTTGCGCCAAATTCCAGGGTGGTTAGGATCAGTGTTTATGTATTACTTAGGGTTAAATTTAGCATACAAAAATAGGTATCACTTTGGAATTTAACACAAGGTCACCAGCAGTACGCGAGGTCCGTATTCCCGTGTCCAATCATTTTAGTTTATGTTGAACCTGTACCTCTCTATCGCAGAATCGACCAGAGGTTGGGGCACCCCCAGTTGTGTCGGCAAAAATACGTTCCATTATTGACTGTCGGTCAGTGTGTGACCGTCAGTGCCAATACAAGACTGGAATCCCCACTTTCATCGTACAGCAGGGTGCATCGGACTACATCCTAAATGAATATAACTGGAGACAGCAGTACGGAGATGACCGACTAATTCTGGTTCAGACCTCAGATGTGCAAATCAGGCTTAGGACATAGCTGGCCGAGAGTGACAACACATGTCAGAACTGGTCACTGCAGTGTCATAATTTTGTCGGCAAAAATTCTCGACTGGAAGTAAAATGAGAGAAAACGGTCCAAAAATAGGTCCTTAGACGATTGTTGGGACCATCGCAGGAACTTTTGCTCCTTAATACTTATTCGTCTCCAGCGTAGTTTGTTTGAGTTTAAAGGGGAAAAAAGACAAGAGTAGGTGCTGATCTCGATAAAAATAAAGGCTGGGGCTTATTAGGGGACAGTACCATCAGTTTTGTCTCATTTCGAGTTGACGCGTGGTCCCTTGCTGTAATCATCTGTTAAAACTCGTTATTAAAATTGTACACCCGACGCGGAGTGCTTTTTTAACCTCCAGTTGACTGGTCAGCGGTATGAGACCGAGTAAAACGCCCTACTCTAGTCAAAATAAATAGCATTGGCTAGGATGACTACACAACATCCTCGGCTGGTTAGGAGTTGTAAATCCATGAATAAGGACGTGAGTGTCAGTCGTAGGGTGATTTCTGGAAGAAGAACAAGAATGCAGTCGGAGTGCCGACAAGAAGAAAGGAGACTGAGTTGGCCATTTCTAGCTCAGTGGTCATCGTGAGCCAGACGCACCCATCCCCAGGTTTCCAGCATCCGGGATCTTAAGTCGGGATCCCTTGGCCTCGGACGTTTTTAAAATTAAGACGGTCTCACTGTCCTGTCGGCAGCTGAGGTCCAGTGGCGGAATGTATAGTACGGTGTAAGTGATTAAAATGTCATTCTCTGACCACTGTACCATCCCTGTAAGTCATCACTGTACTGTTGACACGGTTAGAAGCGGTTGTCAAATGAGATACTTTCATTTCAGTACCTCACTCTAGTAACCCCAGTCGGCGTGTATTCACTTTGGGACGACATTTAGATGGCGCTAACGTCCATTCATTTAGCCCTTACAGATAGTTAAAGTGTAAAGTCTTTTTTGCCAAATAACCAGAAATAGGGCGGATTATACTGAAGCATTTGTTTTCATGCGTGAACTTATGGGATTTGAAACCAACCTCTGGAGAATTGAGAGATAACCAGTATTTCCAGATGGTGAACAGCCTAACATGCATTGGCTGGGAGATGTGCCTTGTGAGTACCCTGTTTCATGGTGACTCAAACTCAATGCAAAATGTCACAAGGATGACGCCCCATTGCTGAGAAGGTGATATGCCATATGCGTGGGAATTGGTGTATGTATAATAAAAATATATCTTGAACATTTTGAAAATACATCTCAGGAGCTGCATGTTGTATTTGTTCTTCGGGATGTCATGAGCGCCTAAACACTTGCAAGATGTTTCATAAAAAATGAATACTACGTGCTCAGTAAGAGGGTCCTAGATGTCCAGTGTCGTGGGAGCTTATTATCCCGCCAAAATCGTCTTTTCCCTTCAATACCCTTATATAGAATACAATCAACTTTGCTAGAAACATAACGATTTACTTCTGTGGATCCGAGAGGGTCCCCGGTGTGCATGAAGTAAAAATAAGCTCAATAATAGTGTCATGTGTGTGTTTTGTAGTATAGATTTTCTTGTTTTATAAAAACCGAGCTCAGTTTAACCTGCGTAGGGCGGATTTGAAAAGTATCGCCGATGGCGAAAAAGGATACAAATTAATGCTATCAGACCCTTAGCTGATCGTTGTACGAACGAAAGACCTGAACGCGTCCAAACCCGAGCCTATTCAATATTCGTACACATCAGCTGCCTCGTGATCATGATCTTTCCCCTTACATTAATACAGCTTCTACCGGGGCATTGGAAGATTTGACGAATATATCTTTCCCTTTGACCAGAAGTGCGGCAGTTTGACCTGTCGGTCGTTACCAGCAATCATCTTTCTCCCTCTTCTTTTCGTCTGACTCGCTGTCTCGTCTACTCATCTGGTATCATGTTGGGTGATACCAGCTCGAAATGGCGACCGAGTTGGCAAAGGTCCGGCAGTCAAAATTCACTATTTTTAGGTTTCATTTATGCACTAAAATTGGTGTCACTTTTCGAATACTTGCTAACAAGATCTGCATGACCAGTTCGCGGAGCAAGTGCTGGCTACTTATGGGCTTCCAGAGTATGCAAGCAGAAAATATAAGTAGATGTTATTTTCTCTCACTGCTTGCCTACACGAACAAGGTACTAAGGATTACCGGATTTATCAAAATGTTTCGCTGTCGATTCAAAGTATGATCTACCCGGTTATTTATCGAACTTAAATTCAGTTATGCCTTGGTGCAATGGACTAGCAACAAAATCAGCCCTTCCACAATCAGTCTGAAACAATTTCCTCTTTATATTGGTCCCTTCCTTTACGTTTACCCAATCCAAATGATCCCCATAGGTAACAGAGGAATAAATTTAATTGACTATCTAAAATGGTAAAGGTGGCCTGTTTTCCAGGAAAACTGGACTATGGAAATCTGAACACCACAGAAAAGCCGGCTTTTCGATTGCCTGGCATACCTTAAGGCAATGCAAGATGTGTTCAAGCACGTCAAAGTCTACGCATAAAAAAATCTGCTTTAGCATATCAAAAATGTTTAGGGCGGAACGAAGCGGTGTCTGCCAAATTAGGTCCAATGTAACTATCGCTACACGACAAAATTCTTCACACAAGTCAACGACCAGAAGTTAACTGGAAGGAAACATGATTTTCGCCAATGTAGCTGTCACATAGTGTCATATCTGTGTGAATGCTCATAAATCTCCGAATTTGATATCGATTTTGGCGGCAGGTATACCAAAAGGACACTCCCTGATGTGCGTTCCAAAGATGGCTTTAGTTCGACAACAGACTAGGAATTTGAACAAGTGTAGTTGCCAGGTGTCCAATTGGAGACTGTGCCAAGCCGGAAGTTTTCGGGGAAAAGCAAACGAACTGCAATGTTTTGCGCATAAGACACGGCGCGCGAACAATATTACCAAGTCGAAATGGTAAAACTTGTTCGCGTGGACTACGCCTTCATGTCAATTTATGCGCGACGCCAGTTCGTCCATCAAACTTAGAACTTGAGAAATTCTACTACCTAGATGAACTTCCTTTTCCGGTTGATTTTCAAAACTCACATCATTTCGACAATTCGGTTTAAACGGATGCAGGGCAACTTCATTTCCCATAGACTGTCAGTAGGGAAAATTGCCTTCCTCAAAATCGGGAATATGAATTAAGGACGCCTTTTAAATTGTGTGAAGGTTTTTTGGTACGAAGAGATTAAAATACAATCGGCATTCTCATTAACTCTTGAGTTTTATAAAAAGACTCGCCACACAAGTTAGTTAAACACACCTGCTATGTGCTTCGATAGCAATTAACGGAATTTCATGGTTTATGTAGAATACTTACGCATATACTGGTCATATTGGAAGCAGTAATTATGTGTGAGATAATATGAGGCCACACGAATAATCGAACGACGATTATGACCATATGTAGCTCTCAAAGTTCTCCCACAATAAGTGCAATTCTCGAAGCTGTGGATGGAGATGCAGCATATTTCCGAAAGCCTATAGTTCAGCATTTTCAGCTTTTAGTTCTCCAAGACTTCTTTTTGACTAACCTATTTTGATCATATTTCCATTTGCCGAAATGATTTTTAAACTGCAAAACATCGAATGATTTGTTTGAAATGACGATGCAAGCCTGCGAAAACTAGAGATGTGAGAAAGAAAATCTAACGGAAGTCTGCCAGATGCTGCCGTGTTCTGTGGTTGCAGCAGAAGTAATGGGAGTTTAGCGTGAACAGAATGGTCATAAATTATTTGTTTGCTTTGCTGCGATAGAATTCGAAAATACACTTAGTTGTGACATTTAAAGAGACACTAACTGCGTCCTTGTAAACGTCGGGCAATGTCGTCTTGCATTCCGACCCAAATAATTTACCTAAATTAGCATTCCCAGATTCCGTCGGCAGAAAGAAAAAAGTTCATTAAACATACAAGATATTGGACCCTTAACCAAGCCGAGGCAAATGTTCGAATTGCACGTGCATGTATGGACTCATGAGGAAGATAGAAACTAATTGATTATTTTTCTGAGCTTCCGAACTCGTGCAGGAGTCCATTGTCAGAGATGCTAATAGCAGCAGGATGGGTGACAGTTATGGGGGGGAGTATTAACCAATCAACGATCAGTGACGCAGGTCTGGAGGTGACTGCGCAGAGCTCTGTATGTCGGCGCCAGATGGATATGTCGTCTGACCGAATACTCATCCGAGGCCAAAGATCCGACCGATTCCCTGTTTCTCTTGTTTCTGGCGTGGGCGATTAAACTCCTTGGCTTCGAAGTTCTACTGGCAAAGTGGTGGACGGATCAGTCTGAGGTATTTGATTTTCTTTTGTGGATCATTAGTTTCGAAAAAGTCTGTTTTGTCAAAATATAGGTGGGGTTCCCTTTTAGGCAATAATTGGCTGCAATGGAATGCTTGGCTTGTGGATCTTTGGCAGGCCGTGGGATGGTGTTAGAGCAACATTCGTCGATCGGAAACCTATGCAAAGGTGGTTTTAGTACTCGCCCAATGAACTTATTCCTTACTCAGCGCATATGTACTTTTCGCAAAGTATTTAAAAATTCTGTAGCTGTCATATCTACATTTTCCGAAATATCCTAATATCGAAAATTACGCTAGGCCACACTTGTATCAGTGGATCCTGCAGCGGCCGGTTAATAAGGCCGAACTAAAGCCATAAGCCTTATAACTATGGCATTACATTTTAATGCAGGACCTTTGTGTTCGTAATATACTGCGTATTTGCATAGATACAAGCAATGTCATATGACCCTGATTCGCCCACCTAGACTTCAAATCTAGTTCGCCCAGAACAATAATAGCACCCATTACTTAACTTGATTTCCAAAACGTGCTGAACCGGATTTTTGGGTAGGAGCAAAGGAACCTTCGGGACTGAACAGCTGGGTTCAGTTGATTTCGCACAGAGAGGTAACAGCAGTCAGTGTGTTGCAGCTGTTTTTGCATCACATACGTCCCCGTTAAAATTGGAATCCCTCGAAATTAATGACTTGCTCCTGTATTTAATATCCGCACGCTTTCAAACGTCAGCATATAAGGAAACCATTCGCGTAGACACATGATAAAAGAGCCTGCCCCTTGTTTTAGGTTCGAATCCCATTGGGGCGACCCATTATTTCACAGTTGGGTCAAACTGAATTGCTCAAAAGTTGATAAAACACCTTTAAATAAAAATATTTTGTATAATTCAACAGACATTATTGACGTCGGGAAAACTGATCACATTCGAGAGCATTTTGTGTATGCGGGTGTTTATGATCACATTTTATGCCTTTTAAATGGTCCGACAAGATACTTAACGTCAGGTTGTTTACAAAAGTTCTTTTTGTCTCTTTTCGCGAAGCTGTCTAGGAACCCTGTCTTTTATTTGTGCTCTTATGCAGTCTTGCATGCGTAAATTTAAATATGTGTGTGTATTTTTCCAAGCCGCTAAAACTGGTGCAGATTTATGCACGTAACTTTCACAATTTTTCAGAAACCAATGTTTACATTATTTACAGGAAGTTGTCATATATGTTGACCAGGGTTCAGAACGACTGGATTGAAGCCAAACGGAATACTCCATCTTAACCAACATTGGAGTCGAAAATAAATAATATTTATTTTTCACCAATATTTGTTGATATTTTGGAAATAAAACGCCATCTTTCACTTCCGTTTGGTATCGGGATTCCGTATTATTACCGCAAAATTAAGAATTTAATGGTCAGTCTCCTTAGTACACATCGGCGGCCCTTCGGTTAGAGCCTTTGTCCCCTGTCATTAAAAGGCAAATTTAGTTGCTGACTAAAAGAATTGTTTCCACTAGCTTCCAGAATACGTCTTGATTCCTTTTAATGATAAAATACCTAACAAGTGAGCTCAAGGTTTATTATCCAGCAGCCGTTAACGCTACTGGAATTTGCATATCTATAATCTGTATTCTGAAGGGTTGGTGTAGCCTTAAGTTTATTGAGAATTCATGTATCAATGCG
Organism: Spirometra erinaceieuropaei; assembly: GCA_902702965.1. Classification (NCBI taxonomy): domain Eukaryota; kingdom Metazoa; phylum Platyhelminthes; class Cestoda; order Diphyllobothriidea; family Diphyllobothriidae; genus Spirometra; species Spirometra erinaceieuropaei. The sequence continues at coordinate 154,124 of CACRXP010000867.1, read as the reverse complement.
ACAAAAAACGGGAATTATTTCTAATTGTTACACTTTTATGCTGTTTCGGTGCAAATATGACTTTATACATTACGCTTACACCACAAAGTTCCATTGTCAATCGATGAGGTTTGCATTTAAAAGTACAAGGCACAATGTTTTCATTCTCCGGTTTGACCATGCATTATTTGCGGCAGTAGGTGCCTCCCCTTTCTTCCTTTTTGCCTTTTCTACAAACAAAAACTACTTTTCCGGAGGGGAGCCATTTTTTATGAATGAATGAGCCTGGGAATATGGACCAGCCTCTATTACAGGTGGCTTAACCACAGTGTCCGAGGGAGGGATCAGCATTAACTTTATAGGGGTTAAGATCAGTCAAAGCGTTAAAGCTAGGAGAGGTAGGGTTAACATTAGGCAGCGAAATAGGTACCTTCGGGAATTTAGCAGTGTCATCTGTAGTATGCGGGGCCATAATGCCGCATCTGACGGCAAGAATTCGTATTACAAAATTCGTTTGTTGTACGAATAATAGAGTGCGGCAATATGGACCAGCCCCTATTACAGCTGACTTAACCACAAAGTCCAGGGAGGAATCAGCAATAACCACATGGGGGTTAGGATAAGTGTTTGCGTTAAAGTTAGGAGAGCTAGGGTTGAAATTCGGCGTGGAATAGGTACCCGCTGGAATTTAGTGGTGTCATCTGTAGTACGAAGGGCCATAATGCCGCACCTGACAGTATGAATACGTATTACGACATTCTTTTTTTGTTAAGCGGAGTCGAGGGAATGTATCTTTAGTACTTCAGGGCAGCAGCAAACAAATTTATACTAATTGTGATTCTTAATTGAATTAGTCAGTATCTGACAAGTCGTAAAAAAGTAGACTTTGACAACTTCGTAATGCAAGGTCATCATTTTTAGTAGGACAACGACGTGGAATTGGGGCATTCGAAAATGAAATGGGAAAAACCCTTTTGAAGCCCAGTGCTTTTAAAACAAAATGCTATCTGTCCTGTAAAATTTGAAGTGCGATCGACCCTTCTGCAAGCTATGGAGTCCGTTGAGAATTCATTTTACGAGACAGCGGTTAACGCTAAACAAAGAATACGCGTACACAGACATGAGACGCATCTTTGAGATTTCAGTACGTCTGATTAAGTAGAGTTTCAAATTACACAATGACAAGTGTTTTTGTGTTCTGTATGACACACAAGAACATATGCCTTTTAAGTCTCTAGGAACAGTGCAAGCAACATGAACGTGCCAGTAATAAACGAATGCATAAGTTGCAGTGTACGTAATTCTTCAGTGCTTTTATTCATGGTTTAGAAAGTTCTCGGCTTTCTGCAGAGTAAATTTGAAATAGCCGCACATGTAAAACAAGGTTCTGAAGCATTTCTCCAAGGCCGTGCATTAATGTCCGAGGAAATTAAGAATGATTACATTAAAAATGGAGTTTATATACAAAAAACACATTGGTAACGCTGATGAGTCGAAGCCCTCGCGGCTGCATTATTCAGCGGTACAAGGGCGACGGAACACACGTGTCCGGGCGCTTAGCGAGTGGCTGTGCTGTCACTATGGTGAATCACGCAGCGTTTCCATGCTATCGGCTGTCCATTCGAAGTTTGGGACTATTACACGCCTATTCGGCAACAGCTGACGGATGTCAGCTCAAGTATTGGTTCCGACTTTCTAACCAAGTCTAATAAACTTTGTTCCGAAGGATTAACGTCAAGCCCTTACTTTAGTTTCCGGGGAAGTTAAAAAGGACGGCGAATAAATCTAGGTTTTTTACAGTGGTAGTCTAAGATTGTAAAGTGTGGCAGAAAAGATGTTTGCTATTTATTACTGTATTTAAAAAAATTTAACCTAAACAAACTTACTCCAACAGAGTTTAGCTGCATATTGCAGAGTGCGTATGATTGGATAGTTTAGCAGTCCCGCGGGTCGTGTCAGTTCGGTTTAGTAAAAACGACTGCCGTAGGACAAGGTGGTTCCGCGTTGTCGGACGGATCATGTTGCCATGGAACATACCTTCGTGTTCTACATACACAAAGGACAAATTATGCAGCGTTCGCTAATATGAAAACTTCCTAATATTTTGAGGTATTGCTGTTTTTTAATTTCCCAAGAAATTAACTGCGAACTTGCAGTAGATCAGTATATTTAAGGTCCATAGACTCAGACCAAAGTTTTTATGTATGAATATTTAGGCCGAAGTCCATCAGCCACAGCGGATAACCACGTAATATTTATTAACTGCCAACAGGCAGCTAGCAGTATACTTTTGAAATATCTACCAGAAAGCAGACAGGGGATGATGGGGGACCCACTGACGAGCCGAACCCCTCGCAGTTGGGTCATGCAGCGGCAGAATATCGGCAAAGCGCGCGTGCTTGGACTTTCGGCTACTAGCTGTGCTGTTAATATGGAATCACCTTACTTGAAAGTATTTTCACGTATGCATGACTCTGGCAGTCAGGTAGAACACGCCGCACTAAGGTGTACTTTTGGTACGTTTTAGGTAATTTTTCCATTCTCCATAAAACAATGCCACACGCATGAGATTTCCTCTCCTCTGGAATGACGCGTTATCTTTATGGCAAAGTGCAGGATATTAACAAGACGCATCTTCAAACCCACGTATGCGAGCATGTGCCCTATCTGGCAATGTTGGTCACCTCCCAGTTCTGCGGAGGCAAAGTCTAAGTCTGAAAAGTTCACGAATGCAAAACAAATGCCTCAGCATAATCGGACTTTTTCATGGTTGACTTAAAAAAGACAGGTAACATTTCGATTATTTTTCTACTGGGCCAAGTTGAATGCGCCAGTTACTTCAGCTGAATGCCTCACTGATATGCATTTATGCGGATTGAGTCCACCTGATCGAGGGGCTGAAAGAACAGCGCATTGGCAGACGGCTTATTTTCGCACAAACGGCAAATCGCACCCTCTAGCACTCTTCTTCCGTTAGTCTACCCGGCGGCGCTGCAAACCTCCCGTTTCCACTGCAGTAGCGACCTGCCGACAACACAGTGATGGCCTACAGAGAAGGAGCAGTGATCAGAGTCAGAGACTCTTCACCGTTCGCTCCGTCTCCGTAACCGCCACAGAGACGCATATCGTGCCGTTCTAATTAAGAACCTAAACGGGAATGGGCTGATGTGTTGGAAAGGACAACAGTACTTTTCAAACATTTCGCTGTACTCTAATGTGAAATGGAGCCATGCAAGTAAGTCAGCGAGTTGTAGCATTGCGTACAACGGTGAGGTATTGAGAAGGCTAGCAAGTCCTCTGGTTCGGCTCCCATGCCAGCTGGTGATAGGAATGGGTACATTAGCCGTGGAAGTGTGAAGGCTCACGTCTGAGGCATGTCGTTCGCACATGTGCGGCAGTAATTGCGGGCTTGCGCTGAGGCAATTCTGCACTAGGAACGCGTGCCGCCAGTCTGTCCGACCCCGATTTGGTCCAGTTCAGCCCCTTGGGATGGCCAAACTGACCTGTTCCTTGCTTTAAGAGTTTATTAAAAGGTTACATAAGAGCCTCCTCTTAGAATGTCATGCAAGGCCTCTGCCGTTCGTAACTTCAACCACTGAACCAGGTCAAACACAAAAAGGTGTTATTGAAGGAATAGCTTTGCATCCTAGCAGAGATTCGGCCGACTACGTGGACAGCAACGTGGCGACTAACAGTTGGTAACTGAGACTTACGTACCACCAAGAGCAGGGACGCTTTACTGCCCATTTCTGATCTATCTGCAGTCATCGGTCCCAAATCAAATTCGGCCATCCTGTTTCGAGCCCCGGTCCGTTGGCCAATTCACCGTCAGCGTTCATCACGTCGACAGAGATCGGGGATCTCAAGTCAAGAAGGAGCAATATGCGCTGGCCTGTTCCGATTACGGGACACGAATTTCCATTTCCGTTTTGCTTCGGAGTTACACATGCTTGCACCCAACGCGGCACATCTTTGGCAGAAGTAATGCGAACGTTCTGAGCTTTTATTCGAACATTTGTAAACTCCTACCCTTGTTCACTTCTGTCAACCTCCTATTTATCTACGTATAATTAAGTTTAAAACAAGTTCACGCGCGAAGATTGTCTTTCAGATATTGAAAAGGCCTATTTCTCTGCTGAAAAGTTGTACGAAGCATTATGAAATGTTTTTTATTTGCCTGTGGTATTCGTGCGTCAATTATAGCACTCCATAGCGGGGATATAGCGGCGGTTTAACCAGCATTTATAATTTCAGAAGTTAATATTTAACAAGAGTTTTTGACAAAGTTGAATAATTCATTTGGCCAATTGTAGAAATTTCGGCGAACTCTTCTGGATATGAACCCATAACAGCAAGTACAAGACTTAAGTACTGCAAAGGCCTAACTGTCTGAGATGCGGATGCCGTGAGTCTGCCTCATTTTAGTTCAAGTTACCTGCTCCACTTACTGAAGCATATGGAATCCAACGAATTTCTTAAGAATTATGTCTATAAAAGCATCAGAGGCCTTTTGGACTCATTTAATTAGTAGATGTCATGGGTTGGAATTCTAGTGAAGCCCCGTTTTTCACAGCTAAGCAAAATATTCAAATACTTGTTTGCCAGAAGGACGTTAACACTTGAAATCCTGTACCTTAGAATCATGCCACGCATATGATAAGTTGCTTTTCAAGCACTTGAGCGACCATTCCAATCCAGGAAGGCGGAGTTAGCTCGCATATTGGCAGTTATTGTGTAGGGAACTGGTGTAACGTCAAACTTCTATTTTTCCCTTATCTCTCTGACCGGATCAAACTGACTGGTTGAAGGTCGGGCACGTTGCTGCAATGGTATAATGCAGCAATGCTAGCGAAAAGCGAACGTCTGCGTTTCTCGATCTACCCAAAACCGGGTTCACCCACGCGGGTACCACATTTATAACAGTTGCTATAATGCCGCACTAATGAGGATCCATTGCATCTCAAGTGTTGTATCAGAGGAACGACTCATCCTGCAGACCGGTAACCTTAGGAATTTAAACTTACTACATCCCAGTCAGTAAGATAAAATAAAATGAGCCATGTTCTCACATCCATTTAATTGCAGTACCAAGAGAAAGAAAAGGCGGATCGTAAGGCGTCTGGACTCATTCACGCCCTTCTCTCACATGCGATTAAGTCGATAAGCCCAAGATCTTACTCGGACACTCTCCTCATAGCAGTTTTTCCCGATTGGTGATTTGAACTAGAAACGTAGCGCACTTTTAGAAGGCAAAACTTGGACCACCGAAAATTCTGACCGAAAACGTGAACGCATTAGAAGCTATGCGTGCTCCCACCCTAATTCATCGATAAGCCTGCCGGGGGAAGTCCGAGACAGATGTCCAGAGGTTGAGGCCAATTGGTGTTCGTCCAAGTTGCCAAACAGTGTTCACGTTTTTTTGAGTACCATTGATATGGGGACGTGTTCTTCAGAAAACCGGCCGCTGTACTCCTACTGCCCAAGATTACCGCATCTAAGAGTTTGTTAGCGTTGAATTCTAAGGCTGACAAGTCCATTTGAATTAACAATAATCTGCTGGTATATATTAAATCCTTTTCTGTTGTATTTCTTGTGCCGTTGGAGTTTCTGTTGTCATTGTCTCGTTTCTTTTCAAATATGTCTGTTGCAGGATGTCAGCGGGTGAAAGTGATATCCCACTTCTATTCTTGCCACACAGGATGACAATTTGGATTTAAATCTCCACGACAATGTCTCCTAGTCATGTCTGTCAGCGACTCACATATTCGCAATTACCACTCCCTTCTATTAGGGCTTTGCATACCCACGAACAGCTGTGTCCAGCTGGTTATTCGAAGAAGGAAGTATGGCTAAGAACGCTGGTATGTTGCCTGTTCCAGTAACCATATGTCCAATTAAGCTGACTTTTTTAAAAAATAACTATAATCGCCGGCCTTTGCATTGCAAATCTTGGGACTTTGTAAACCGATTTATGGCCTATTCGCTTTTGAAAAATATCTGCAGTAAATCTGCAGAATGTGTTAGTGAAATTAGATAAGCAGCGTGCTTTTTATTTGAAGTTAAAAGTCGCATTTATCCATCATATAAGTTGTCCAGAATTCAGAACAAATACTTCTGAATCGACCTAAACTCCTTTGAAAATAAGACCATTTTCCATTTTTCCATAAATAAAAGATTTGAAAATCTTCTAAAAAGTTCAAAGCTTGATGTCAACTTTGCTACTAGGAATCTTGAGAGACTGAATTATGATTTTATTTCGACGAAAACGATTGAGTGATTTAGTCCTGTTAATCATTTAAAGCCTCGCCTCACTTACCCCTTGAGTCAGCAGCCCACTTTCAAGGTATCCGGAAGCCTCTTAGCACTCTGGTGAAAAATAAGCCTTAATTGTGTGTCCAAAGTTTATGAGATCTGGCATATAGGCCATACGAACAGCGGCGGATGAATCAAGGAAAGAATTATTATGAAGGGAATCTTGAAATTCGGTTATTTAATATTTGACCTGCGAATTTCATGACACCTGTACATTCATTGTAATTAGGATGCATATTTTTTGAAGAATATCAGCTTTCATAGAACAAGATGCGGCTTTGGGCATTGGAAATGAGGGGAGAAGTATTCAGTCCAGATGCCTACTCTACCGTCCATTTCGAGGGCAAGTGCGGCAGCATCGCGCGATGTTACCACCTCCTCTAAGGTAGGAAACATGTTCGCCTTCCAAAGATCAATAGATATGGCCACTTGTTTATGTCTGGAAACGCTTACTTTATAGTTGGTCAAAAATAGACACACCGTTCACTTGAATTACGCGCAAACGCGGTACGGTAGACAGAAGCCGGAGTGGTCACCTAAAGAGGTCACATGGCAGGTGGAGTAGCCAATCCGGCGTACCCTATGAAAACTACGACCATCCATGCCTTTATAGTTTTCCAAGCTGTCCGAAAACTTAGACAATAACTGAACCTGCTGCGGTGTTCTCTCGTGATTTCTCTGTTATGGGATTTGTATCCAAATAATACAATTTGTGAAGACTGTTGGCCATCTATTTATCCTGTTTTTTGGTCGGAAATCGAACCGAAGGCACTACTGGAAGGGAATTTCTAGGACTGGAGTTGATGAATGACGGGCTGATGAAAACCCGTGAATGTTTCGTTTGGGTATATACTAAAAATAAATTAATTTGCTTATTTAAGCAAATCAGTCTGCTTTTACTCCCTTTTGCCTCCCGATACCGAGGTTATTCTAAGTCAAGCCAATCAAAATGGAGAAATCGGATGCAGTGGTTGACGTGGCGCATTGCCGCAGTTTAACTACTGGGATGGACAGACATATACATGCCCCGGCGTCCCTACCAGCTTGATCATAAGATTATTATCTGAGTATTGGGTGACTTGTTAGTAACTGCTTCCGTATACAGTGCAGTGGGTGTGTTGCCTGAATAAATGCTAACCAAAATTCTGCAATGTGTCATCGATTAGAAAAAATTACTTAAACATGGTCGTAAGACTGACGGTCACTTGCGGATGCCGGTTTTTGGACGGAACTCTTTCTGGCAGCTTAGAAAAAGCGCACTCTATAAAAAATGACTACATAAATGGCATAAAGTTCTTCCACTGGTCATCGATGCCTTTTTAAATTAAAATGTGTTTTACAAAGAATGCAAAAAGTGTTTTTTCTTGCGGTCTTGTAGTAGAACATTACGTCTTCAAATTTTTTACTTGAAGAAAGAGTGTTTTTCGGTTTCAAGAAACCTCAATCCCTGAATAATTTTGAACCTGATCTGCCATTGTACGCGTATGAATCTATCACATTACCCTAGAGTATAGTACTAACTGCTTGTCGGCAGTCAGCCAGTAATCAACACTGGTGATGGAATTACGATAGTTTACGACTCATTTGCGGACGGACAAGCAATTGCCACGGCAACTACGACTCCCACGATTAGCCCGGAAGCTCCTCATTACGATAGACATGTGGCTGCATGGCAACTACATCTCATAAATACTGCATTTCTATGCATTCATCAGCTTTATCTACGATTGTTTCTAATGTTGGGTACGAGTGAGAATCCGAGGCGACTTGCGAATCAACTCCTTGCTCCAGCGTCTGGTAGACTGACAGTAATAATATTCAGTGTTGCTATAAAGGAAGGACGACCAATTATTCGGACGAACCACTCCATCCTCATTTGATTCCACCCTTAAGACTGGAGTATTCGCCAGCACGTTCATTAGGGCCAACTGGAATAGCTTCGGCGTCTTTTCATTTTACAAGCTCCATAGTAGGGATCGCCTTTATAAATGCCAAATTTCTGAGGCAGGATATTATAACAGAGAACTCATTTTAAGTAGTATGTTGGGAGGCTATTTACGTATAAAAATACCCAGATAAGCAGCTCAATTATTTTGTCAGTTTTATACATACTTAACAGTCAGGTGAAACAGATGGTGTTTGGTCTCCGATTATACGAATCTTTTGCAGAAAAAGCAATAACAAACTTTTCCCCGGCAATTTTTCACGCTGATCGTTCTAAGACCGTTCTCTGCAGGGAGACCCATTACTACGACCAAAGAGTTCTAAGGGGATTTGTGTGCATGGATAATGGTACTGAAGGCCCTATATTAATAGTAATAACAGTTTTATTACGAAGCCTTCTGGGGCACTATCAATGCGTCTGGTTTTTGTTGCGTAAATGCATATATTAGGGGACGAAATCAGGAACTTCTCAGGTCGTTTAAGATAATTCGTAACAAGACACAGTTTGTGAATTAAGTGTTGTGCTAACGAATTTTGGGTAAATTGTTCATCGTTTTTGGAAGAGGTCAGTCGATCCTCTTGCGTGCAGCCACTATAGCACATAAGCAGCTTTATTTTGACGTGCGTTATTTACAGGACTACATGTTAAGTGCTGAACAGGGATTTCATCAATCATTAAAGTCTCGTGGAGCGTGACTCTCCGGAGCACTGGGCTCCATGCTAGATTTAGCACTCTTTGTGTCATGAGATTTCCCTTATGTCCAAAAATTGCAGTAGAGAGGACAGTGTTTATTCTTTTCGACTATGAAATATGTAGTGCTTAGTAGGATCCGTGGGGTAGAACCCAATGCGAAATTCGCAGCGAAGTGAAAAAAAACCATATCAAACAATTGTCTTTGATAAACATCTTACGTTTTAGATAAACCAGCACGCTGATGAGGCAAAGAATGTCTACTGCAGGCGAGAAGACACAGCGCGGAATTTAAAATGCATACATTGTGGCTAAGTTTAACAAACTTGTGTTTTTTTCCCGACAAGCAATGTTAGTAGCTAATGCAAACGAAGAAGTAGGCGACGTAACCTATAAGTGGCCTTGGCAGACAACTAAATACCCATCGACGATGAAGAGAGTTGATGACCAGATGGCCCTTGATGACCGCATAACGCCATGTGTTAACAAAATATTGACTGCAAAATTAATTCGAGGCGTGCCAAGCAGTTTGGGGAGGAAATAAGCCCCATTGACTCTCAATGGATGATTAGTTGGTCCATTGTGGAAAAAAAATCTTCGCCGGTTGACTTTTAGTTTCTGACGTCGGCTAAGGATGGGCTGGGATAGACAATTGGAGGAAAATATACTTAGATCCACAACAGAATTAATAAAACTTTAGTGTACATGGTGCCAGACGGCATTTCGTAGTGATCAGACTGAGAATCGTGTCGACAAATATTGACAAAAAATACAGAGAGCCCTCATGGATGTCCCTTTCTGCCCATTGTGGAACCGGGAATCTCGATTTAACACCGAAATTTCTATCAAATTCAGTACTCGAAACCTGCATGATATTCACTCTGATGCATGGGCGCTAAGCCCACTAAATCCATTAGCCTATTAATGAGGCTGGATATGTGTGCAAAAATGTTGGATAGCAAGTTAAAATCTTGTACAGCGGCGGAATTCGAGATCCAGTCTTGAGCTCATTAATTGTAAAACGTGGGCGGCAGTTGACAATTTATGTTTGTCAGTATCATCCTAAGCATTCGGGTGGGCCTTTCTGCCTGCAAAATTTAAAGACCAATTGTGTTCACATTTTGTTCCATTGTGCTGGGCCTGCTGAACTGACCACTCAATAATCTTAAAACCCGTAATAGCTTGATCGCGGCCTGAGAAGCATATTATGTGCTTAATTAGCGGTCAAAAGGCTGCTTGATTACGAGCAATGGACTGTGTTGTCAAATACTCAAGATCTTTTCGATGCATTTCATGTCAAAAAATTACTTCAAAGTATACAGGAATGCTCAAAGGAGCCATCTGATTGTTTACGAGTTGATCATGCACAATAAACCAAGTTCGATATTTGAGGTGAAATCATTATATTGACCAAGATGACTTTTGTGCTTTGATTGCTCATCAGGACAGGCATACTGGGTAAATTTGAAGGACGTAGACACAAGCCAACGAACAATAAGAACTCAATTTTACGAGGCTACTGGGTGCCAGGTACATACGAAAATGTTAGTACGATATCGCCAGGCCACTTATAATTCAGTATATATAACGGAACGAGTGAGTTCCGTAAGAACGATCGGTGAGCGTCCCCTACCATTGGATATTCCCGTTTGAAACCGACAGGACAAGGGGCTCGTGGTCCTGTTGTCAGAGGCATGGACTTTTAACTAACAGGCCGCTAGTTCGAGCCTCGGGTGTTCCACACTTCTGGGTTGGGTATGATTGGCTGACGAGGGCTAATAAGCCAGAAATGGCCATTCCCGTTTCCCTTGTCTTTGTCGGTAATAACATACTGTCTATATGATGCGCCGTTGTGCGGCTGTTGGTATGGCTTGCAAGAAAGTCCGTCAGAAACAACAGAACGAATGAGTCCCGTAAGAACAATCGATGGGCGCCCACCACCATGTAAGATGTATAGGCAGAACCTTGGAACGCCTTATTTGCAGATAGACGGAGATGTGTACCTAGATAATGTAAACAACAATATTTCAGCTAAAGAGAGCACACATTTTGTATTAAAAATGAACTCCATAAAGAGAATTTTTTTAAGGTTTTAAGTCATAGATGAAGGGGACAAAGATAAGAGCGAAAAAAACTAGAGGAGGAGATAGATTCAAATATCTCAGTTACTTGAGATTACAGGTGTTTTTGAGAATAGAAGAAAAAAGTGCCCAATGCAATGTTCTGGATTTGCAAGCTATTAAAAAAATCGCAACTCGTTAAATGTTTCGTCCCCCTATTAAACTGTAATCAGTTTTAATACTCTGCTACAAACACCGCGTTTTTGTAAAAATTGGACGTGTTAGAAGCGCAACATATCGGCGCAAATGACCTTGACATTTGATTAGCTAATTTGGTAAATTGAAATCAGAGGTCTGTTTAATGTCCATAATTAACGAGAAAACTTACACGATGTTCTTAACAGTGGATGTCACATATTAAGAGAGATCCACAGAACTTAATACCCTCATGATATTAATTTTTCAAAAATGCCGATGGCTATTCTTAGGCAATTGAGGGTGCCTATTATTGATACAAAAGCAGAATCTGGATTCCAGCATATTGAAGAAACACTCAGGTTTGACGCCATACTGACGGGCAACAAAACGTTATTTTTTTATTATGGCTCAAAAACATTTTTCAGGTAAGTTTGTTTAATTGGCCTATGTTAAGAAAAAGCGCGTTAGTCTTCTAAAGTTTAAGATTAAAAGAACAATCGACACAACCGAAAGCCTACCTTCTTTGACGCGTAAGATTGTAACAGTAGCCATCAACACAATAGTCTGATGATTTTTCCGAACGACGTTAGAAAATGTTCTCAATCCGTTGACCCCATAGATTGTAAGCCTTTAAAAGTAGTCGCGCAGGGACCGGTAATGGTGCAGAAATTAAGACAGAAATATAGATACGAGTGCTTACTAGAAAATTGCCAAATAGAACTCCTGCACTTTCTGCACAATATTCATTGTATCTGATCTTATTTTTGACGATGAGCGCACAGTAGTCGCTTTTGACATGGCACGCATTTGTCTACATACCTTAAGCTCTTCCCGCGTGAGCAGCCCCAGAAGATAAGCTTAAACCGAGTAACTTTACAGATAACAAAATGTCGGCCATATAGATCCGAAAAATTTTCTGCTATGGTGCCAACTTAAGGGCAGCTAACACAACATTAAGACGGCATGTCACTCAGATATAAAATTAGTTAGAAGTGTGGACAGTCACCGCACCTGCGTCTGAAGTGTTTCCTCAGCTATTTGGTTACATAGAGAAAACCCACGAAGTAAGAGCTCGGGGACGTGAAAACTAGGCCTAAGTGTTCACATTGTTCATATATATAAACAGCTGGTTCCTATTGGTGATTGGCATTCGTTGCGGGAAACTGGTCGGAAAAGTGCATTTATAACATTTACTTATCGATTTTGTTGTCGATGCTATGTAAACATAACAATATAAGTATCACGAAATAAATCAGAGCACTATCAATAACCGAATTATAGTGTGGACAGGGCGTATTTTGCCATTCTTCTGTCTTATCATCGTCGTCGATGCTTAACCAATCACCGGAACTGGAAACGTCTGAACTGACGCCTGAAGTTTCCACTGGTAGGTATTTCCTCGGTGGAAGTTATCAGTTAATATGGATTCTGCAAAAATTGTCAAATGACTGTCAGAAGTCTGGGGGAAATGCCTCCTCTCATATTTGCAAGAAGTCTGATTGCAGACGCCAATGCTGCCCTCGTCCGCAAAGACTGTGCTTGATATAATCCGTCCCTACCATTAAGAAGTGCCGTAAGAGCCATGAACGCTGTTGAGGACTCCATAAACTTGCGGCAACAAGCTCCTGAAAAAGAGGCATTGTACGTGCCTCACAGGATGAGCTAAATCGACGGTAAGCAACCGAAATTCCTGAAATGAGCAGCCGGTTGCACATTGATGGGATGAAGTTACCTAATGGATCTGTCCAATGCCTCTGGCAGTCAGGGCACGAATCAGTCCCCCAGTTGTTGGTGAACCGTTCGTAGTTGGGATATTCTCCAGCGTCGGCGAACCCGAGCCAGTGGATATGTTTCTTGAAGTCTGCATCGGTGAAAAAATTGAACAGCTGGCCTGCGGATCCCACGTACAAGGGATGTTGTGAACGTAGAATTGCCAAATTTTACCTGCTACGCCCCTATCTTCCTCTTTACCTGGCAAGTGAGAACCCATAACGGATACTACGAATGCGACAGGCATGTTATTTCGTAGAGGTGCCTAAGATCACTGCGGGTGCTGTCACGTTGGAATTCCTATTGCAAACCGTATGACATTTTGCACATATTGCCATTCGAATATATATTCAACGATAGGGCAGCCTGTTTGCCATTTGACAATATGCACTTGTCTGTGTGGGTGTAATGCGCAAAATAATGCATATGTGGCTGCTTAGAGTTAAGAAATGTTCTGTGGAATTTAACGCACTCATAAGGAAGTACGGTTATTGTTTGCCTGTGGCGATCGCGCACAAGTGCCAGACACTTGATTGCCTTAAGTTTTGGAGGGTGGCTAAATTCTGACAATCTGTTCTTTTATTTGGTTCCGTAGTGCTAGAATCCTCTCTCGACCATGAACGTTAACAACACTTCCTACAGCGATATGATGTGTACATATTTTGCAACCCTCGTTTGCATAAACCTTGTAGCAAGTATTCTTTAAATAATTTAGTTGCATACTTAAGCATATTATATAATCCCACTGATGGTGTTTACAGAGCGCATTGCTTAGTCTATCTTCAGGAGTACAGGAGCATTAATGGAAGACGCCTGCATGAGTTGCCCACAGTTGCTGCTGGACGACAGGGATGAAGGCTTTGCTCAAGAGGCGATATGTAATTCTTTACACATGTACATATTTTGGATAATTACAGATAAACACTTGGACGTCATTGATGGCCAAAACGAGAAAGGATTTGTCACGAATCTACTTACTGCTCTACGTGGTCACTCGCTATGCATAATCCTCTGTTGGGATGGGTAAAGAGAAAAGCGGACCTTTATCGGTTGCCCCATTTATGGCCCCCAATTGGTATGACAATCATTTAAGTTTACTCGTTCAGCTGCAATTCGCGAACACACCGCATTCTGTGTTTACACTGCATACGCGATTCGTAAGAGTGTAACCGGCAGTTTCCTCGAAGTAAAAGATAAATATGGTGGTCGAGCCAAACGTCGGGATACTATGGCAAGGTAAAATAATGGCCTTGAGTCGTTTGAACACACTTTTAACTTCCCGTTTGACCAAAACGGGCCGTTTTTACTCGACGACGTGTCCGTCGGTTGACACTGTAATTACGATCTTAATACCATTCATAACTATTCATATTCGCAGCTCTCCCCAGGCGTCAAGCCAAAGTACAGATTATCAATTCCAGACTTCCTATGGACATACTGTGTCTCAATCTTCCGCAAAGATTACAACATGGGGTTACTTTTGTTGAAAAACAAAGCAGTGGAACTGAAGTGATTTGTCTTCAAAAGACGTGGTTAAACGATGATGGGGATTTGCAAGTTAACACTCCACCATCCGTCTGTTGCTTTTGAGCAGGTAGAAAATGTTTATTGTGGTGTAAAGATGAGGCAGTTGATATGTTTGTTAGCCAAAACTGGTACTTAGAATGTAAATCCCTGTTTTCATAGACGTTAGCGTTCTTATTCGTAAGCCCCACTTGTGGAATTCTCCCGTAGGCATTAAAGTTGTTTGTATTTGTATTCCTCTCTGCCTATCATTTTGCATTAGTCGCTTTTTCGACTTTATTTCACGAAAACTTACTATAACTTCCTGCGAGTAGCTTATTCCCTTATGCGGCGATTTTAAGCGTGTCAACCTTTGTTTCCTCATGCTTTTAGATTTCAGTGATCTTGTCTCCTTCAGTGCCCGTATTGACGCCCCTCCTGATCATATTTTGACCATGCACTAAAAGCTTTTCGTACTAAAATAGGGCTCCGTCAACAGATTCAGATCATTCTACGTTATTAGTTCTCGCAGAAACATATTCCATCACTCAACTTGCACCGTTAATCGAACCTGGGAGAAAAACTAAGGTACGCGACAGGTTCCCACAAGACATTCGATTGTTTCAGGCCGGTCCTGTCCGCATTCATGTCCTTTCATGGGCGACAGTTTTGTTCTCCTGTAAAGTTAATCCAATGACTTTCTTATTGTAGAGTGGGTTTTTTCATTACTCGCCCGTCCTTTTTCCTGACGGCCTACTAACTCGGAAACTATGAATTGCATATTGTACAGACCCTGCCTACCTCATCTAAAATTCGAATGAAATATTTATGTTTATTTGCATTTAAAGGACACTGATGGGTCTTCAGTAAATTTATTTTATTTATTTATTCATTCGCACATCTATATCTTATGTTATCTACGCTTTCCTTAAGCATCCCAATGTGAAATTTTAATCAAGCCACCTGACAGGGTTTTTCGATAAAGCTTTTGATATTTGCTATCCTCGTGATGCTGTTATGGAGAGAATGGATAGAGTTGCTCATAACTATCTCAAATTAAAAAACGCAGAAAGCTATGCCGACGTGCCAGTCTTAGGGAGGTTGCCGTAACGGCGTAAAAGAAGACTGTCAGACTAAATGATTTGTTTATTCGTCAACTTTTTACCTCTTCTCTTCCCCTTCCTTTTCTTCTTCGTCGGCTGAGATTTGGAGGAGTTGCAATGTCTCACTGGCCGTCGTAGCACACTGGCACATATGGATATTGATTTAGGGACTTCAAACAAAAATGTTGTCTGTACTCACAGTTACTCCTACTTTCCGTCAAACAACATTTCCCTACTATCATGGGTCTTCTCACCTGCGCCCGTGGAGACGGTAGATAAACACCCCAAAAAGGTCCGTGGGCTAATAGCTGCCAAGCCGGACGCACTCCATCATTTATGATAAAATCTTGTAATTCTCAGATGGCCCCTACTTTGGCACAATTTATTAACGTGCACTTCCGGGAGTCCGAAATTCCTAACGTTTGGCATACGGTAAAAAACGCCCCTATTCCTAAAAAATCCCCAGATTTTGGTCCTAAATCCTCTCATCCAATTGCCTTCATTTCCGCACTATCAATGCTTGCTGAACCAGTCGCCTCAGATGTTACAAAGTCATTCTCTTGCAGTCTTTCCGATCTTTAACAACTCTCATAGAGGCCAAACTTAATGCTCTAGATGCCGTTGCTCTTGTGGTTCACTCTGGCCTAAGGGAACATAACAGGAGATGCCTTGCGTACGCATGTGCTTTTCTTGACTACTCCTCCAACTCCCATACATTTCCTCGTCCTTTCCCTCTTGCCGAAACATCCGCGTGCGGTTTCGCAGGCTGGGTTGTGTCTTGACTTGGCGATAACTCTACATCCTGCGCTCAATTTGTCCAGTCTTGGAAGCGAATTTTTTGGTCCTTCCCAATGACTGTGGAGCCCACCAAGGTTTCATCTTACTCGCCTACCTTTTCTGTTTCCATAATATTGTTCTAAGATCTTCAAACGACTGTCTGTTATCTTAGAAAGCAGGCGATGTGGTTGCTAGTCACCCTCTCGAAAATCAGACACATCTCCAGGCTCTGGAGGATGGCTTTGACTGTGTGTCAGTATGGTCTCCTAATGAACGAGAAACAATCAGTTTGGTGTATTTTCTGACTGCGGCCCTCTTCTAGTCCTAAATCCCTTAAAATCTACATGGAAAAGATATCATTTTTAAGTGTCTCAGCGTTTATTTGTCGGCAAATCATTCGTTTTCCCTACATACGAAATCCCTTCTCACTGAAGTTCATAAGCGTCTTTCTTAAATGCGTCATTTAAGATCCTAACGCACACCTCAACCCTTAATCCGAGGATTCATAGAGGCCTGCATTCTTTGTCTTATTCCTTATTGTTCACCTGTTGTTTTTCCGGCGTTGCTCAAAACAGATCTGTTAGTTTTAAAACGAGTCCTCCGGATGCTTTCGTCTGTTTCATTTGTTTCTGCTAGATTTTTAATTCAAAGTGTTTGAATTCTCGACTTCAAATACTTCATACTGTGCATATCCCATTAAACCTGTTTCGTTGCATCTTGATTTTGGGACCTGTTGACAGCTCTTTTTCGCGGGTGGTTTTCATGATAATATGCCTTCTTGCACTTGATTTCAGTTCCTTGGTTATTTAAAGTAAAGGTAAGTACTCACCTTTCAACCTTCTAGTTGACCTGCGCCAATCGTAGTTTTCATGGACGCCATCTGGACGTTCAAACATTGTGTTCGGTGCATATGGTTTGCAAACTCCAAGTAGAAAGGGTTGTCTGCAAAGAATATACGAATATGAACTAAAATATGCAAAATCTGAACTCGTCGTACACAATTTCCAATTTGAGCTTGATCATGTTGATGATGGAGAGTTCACTACCCCGTCAAGGGCACTGGGGCCGTTTTATGCCTCCTTCCTAACTTCTAATGGCCAGTCCGAGAACTCGACATACTTTGGCAGAAGTGCGACGGAAAGATGAGAACAACGTATGTTATTCCATTTTTTCTTACTTAGATACTTTTTGCTAAATAAAACTCGATTTTGACTTATTTGGTGCATAATCAGACGGAAAAATAACATTGGCATTGCCAGGTGTGTGGGTGCAGATTCCCACCCAGAATTCCTAATATTTGAGTATTTACGTTGTTAACTAACGAATTTGCTTAAGAGTGCTTGCCTGTCTATCCTGTTATTGTTTATTATGCTGTTTTTCTCAACTTTTTCATCATGGTCAAAAGCAAACCAAAGTGATTAATTCCAGATTGCCTTCTTAGGGTTTCAAGTCCATGCCCAACTCGCTTTCCTAAAGACTTTAAAGTGCGGGTAGTCTGCTGTATGATGCATGTCCTTGTTTAAATTCCACTGGGATAGTAGTCTGTTCTGAAATACCTTTAGCACACAAGCTAAGCGCTAGAGAGATGTGGAAAACAACTGAAAATCCACTTATGGTACGTCGTGATTGATCAATACTGCCGCCGTCTTGAGTATGCGGCGGTGACCTGTACTTGAGTTAATTTATAGTTATGCCACTTGCGTTTTTCAGCTCGGAACATATTCCGTAGAGAAGACAAGATCAAAATGACAATAGATGGGCGTGTTCCATCTGTTCTGCTCCCTATACTCGAAAACTCTAGCTCCGTCGGCTGTACACTTTGCATACGCGGAAGGTGCTATCCTAACGGTCAGCAATCGCAGCCTGACTCACGGTTTATGGCAGAACTTATTGTATATTTTTGGAAACTGTCACTTTCGGCAAATGTTCTAAGCTAACTTTCGTAGTGGCCAATGAAACATTCTGTCAAATTTTCCGGAAACCCCCCTTCACAGTTATTTGCTGCCTCGGCCATCTGCATTTAGACACTTACGTGGACTTAACTCCAATTCGGAATTCTTTAGACACTCATTAGCGCCTGCTTACAAGCATGGTGGGACACATATGTCACATCATTCTTATTTCTCTCGCTAAAGCCGGAAAATAAATACACGTAGAACTTAGAAACCTGGTTCTAAGTAGCAAATATTCCAACTTTTGACCTTCCATTGTGATTGTGACACTGTATTTTGATCTTTCTAAATAGACGAACACATTTAGACCTCTGGCAACTGGAAATCGCTAAAACTAGTTTGCTGGTTTTTTCGTACATCAGACAGGGGTCAGGGAAGCAGTAAAAACACAATCCCATCAACTTTCTTTCTATTTGGTGTTAATTACACCTTTCGATTTACGCAAGGCAACGTATTTTTATTCTCCTCTTTTGAGGTTGCTTAATAATACACCCGCGACCGCCATCTTTTCTCCATATTCTAAACTCTATTTTCTTAGTTCTGCTTCGAGTGCGGTGCTGCTAATCCTCAGTGGGTCAGCGTCACATACGGAATATTCATATGTCTCGAATGCTCGGGTCAACACCGGGGACTTGGTGTGCACTTAAGGTGAGCAGTTTTCATGAGCAGCCGCTGTGCAGTATTTTTCATGTATAAGATTTTAGGATAATTCCATCTACTGCCATGCTCCTATCTCCTGAAAAGTTTTCGTCCATCAGTTAGTTTAGGTGCGGCCCAGTCGACGTGTCCACAGGTGGCGGATAGTGGCACCGCCTCTGGCAAAGCCCAATTGCTAGATAAGCTGGCTCTCGGGTTGCACAAATAAATATTCACGGCCCCTTTCTCAGTAATTCCTTCGCTTACTGCTAGGCACCAACCCGGCGTCTCGGCTACTTATGAGAACCACAAGTCATAGTGGCAGTAAGACGCAGCGGGCGCCGCTCGAAATTTACTGATGTTTCACAGACCATCCGACGCAATCTTCCTGTGCCGGAAGGACAAATGGAGATGCCCACCTTTGAATTGATGTACCATAAGGAACCATTCCTCCATGGAGCCGCCGCTCGCGCGCACTGTTTGGAGACTTGGGGCAAATGTACTTTCAGTTAAATAGGAGCTATAGTCTGCGCACACTGGTTGGACTTAAGGGGGCAAATAGCACCGAAGTGGAATATGCTGTTCATCAGGAAAATAATAATTCCTTAATGAAGGTTTGAAAGGTGATGGGAATTAAACTATGCCAATACAGTCACCTTTTCTTTTGACCACTTGACCTGTTAGATGACGTGTGCGGTGCTGTAAAGGTAACACAAGTCATCGATCACAAATAGTTGACCGGAAACAAAATGCGCAATTGTCTGGTGCAAACCTTGTGAATGTTTCTTTGTACACTTGATCTCAATGTTGCGAATGAGTGGGGTATATTGCTTCTTTGATCGACATTAATCCCTTGAAAATCTAACCGTGGCGCGAGGACCATAGTCCTCTGATCCGGAAACCCAGTCCAGCAGTGACTCGCAGAACGGACTTGTGTAGTTGATAGACGGAGACTTGGTGAAGAATTGGTTTCCTATAGTGCCTGGTTTCTAATTTTAACGTCTCTATCACCCTTGTCTCTGAAACATCGTTTTTGGGTCTCAGGATTCTGTCTGACAGTGAGTGAGACCTCACCGAATGTCAACCAAAATTCACCGTTTCGTTATGCCACTAGGTTATGCTACCTGTTTATAGACAACCTTCTGCCAAACCGGTGACCAGTCCTACCTGAACTTATTACAACTGCACGGTCGCATTCGATACCCATCTGTGGATCAACCATGTAGCCGACCGCTAAGCATACTTTCTTAGCTGGGTTCCTGTTCTGCCACAGTAAGACCTCCAGGCAATGTTGCATGATACCTAAGCGAATCATTGGTCTACCCTTGACTAGGTGACTGTGATAGGCATTTGCATATAAAGCCGGGGCCGCCGTATAATCTTGAACACCGTTTTCTGTGTATAACTGTGATGTCTACGTCGTGCCCGTAGGTCATATCTGCTGACGGCATATTAGCTAAGTTTAACCAAATTATTGTATTATGCTAACGGACAGACGACCTAGTCCCTTTTAATAAAAGGCATCTTCGCTTTCGCATTTTTTTGAAGTCTCGTGATTTGAGACTATTTTGCGCGATGCATCCCTCTTTTTAAATACTTGTACGCAATGTCTACTACATGCTTATAAGTAACAATGGTTTGCAATCCTGTTAAATTCGTCTTTCGCTTTCCAGCTTCGTCCGCTCGACAACGATGGACAAATGGAAGCCCATTGAGCTTGAGAAGATGAAGGTGGGGGGCAACAGACATGCAAGGACATTCCTTGAATCCCAACCAGACTATCGTTCAAACTGGTCTTTGAGAGAAAAGTATAACAGTCGAGCAGCCGCCCTCCTGCGTGATAAGGTAGATTGTCTAATTATATTTCCCGTTTGTACAAAAAATTTGTTTCCAGGCACATAAGGAACTAATCTCTTCAATGATGACCCATGGACAAACCCGTCAGTAGTTCAATGCGGTCGTAAATTGCATCGAAATATTGCTGTGCTGCCCTAGTATGGTAGAGGAGCTTAATGCTTGGGTGTGCTGGACAAGTCGTAAGATCGAGCCCCAGATTTCAACTCCTTGGGATTGGATATGGCCGACTGATGACGGCTAATAAGTTAGAGACGGCCATTTAAGTCTCCCCTCTCATTGTCGGTTAAACTCTGTATCAAAGGGAAGGCGACAGGGTCCGGGACTGGGGTAGATTTATACAGAACTGTTTCGGACATATTTGCCTTCATTCAGCCAACCATAATCCTGGCCTCGGGAAGCCAGAGGATCGGTGTGCGCCCATTCCCGAGTGAATTAGTACCGATCCGCAGCGAAAGAGAATGGCAGGTGACGAGGCACTAATGAACTTCAGTTCGATGAAGTGCTTATGACCCATCTGGAGGACTCCAGTGGTGGGCCAGTTGCACCAGGTGGGTGAGCGCATGTTTGTGTTTCGGTCCCAGCTGGTGGTTAGGGTTATGATTGGCTGAATGAAGGCAAACAAGCCCGAAACAGTGCTGTATCAATCTACCCCCAGACTCTGTCGTCTCCCCTCTGATATATATATATATATGTGCATATATATGCATATATATGTATATGTCTATGCATAATTTGGAAGTCAGACATCCATGAAATATAATTTGAAGACACACGGCGGCCGCTTCTGGCGCAAACAACAAATGAATATCGATTTTTCAGCCCGCTTGGAACGATAATTGTTTTTTTGTACATTTACCTAAATGTGACGATGACCTGGAAACCAGCATCGAAAATTTACCTAATAAATTTTTTTCTAAAGTGCGTCCTTGCCTTAATATGTGTGCTTATACATACGTACATGGCAGAGGGGAGACGACTGAGTCTGGTGGCTGGATGGATACAGAACTGTTTCGGGCTTGTTTGCCTTCACTTAGCCAACCATAACCCTGACCACCAGCTGAGGCGGGAAACACAAGCACGCGCAAACATATGTATGTGTTTGTCCGTAACAGTCAACGAGAATCTCCACCATCCAAGCTAACACACAGAACGGGAGTTTTCGTGTTTTAAATGGCTGATAAGTCACGCCCGGTCTGCACGTGCTTCAAAAGCCGGGTCAGCAAAAATCCTCCGGTGTACAAGCATATTTTTTCCTCATTTCCTTTGGCCTCGTATTTTCTATCGGAATTTCTAAACTTGCCACTAAACAGACAGCTCATTGATTGCACGCAGATCATTAACTTCTCCTAACCTGCAAGGTTGAACTCGGCATGCCCATAGAACCCCGCATTTCAAAGGCCAGTCATAAAGAATCGGACTGCTGTCTCACACGTGTCGCATTTTTTCGACCGCTTTTACCGTTTTTCTAAAACCTTATTACTCCGCCTTATCCATCCTGTTCTGTGTGCCTCAGATCGCCACCGAAGCAGAAGGTCGTCTGTGGGACGAAAAAACCTCCCCGGCCAGAAACTACCAGCCGCAAGTGCCCCGCTCTGCCACCACTGGTAATCTGCAGACCATGGGGCAGCCCATTTCCAGCCAGTCCTACGGCCCGAAGGGCATGCCGAACTGTCAGTCTGATCTGGAGGCCTGGCTTAATGAGCCGACCCAAAAGGCTGCAACAGAGCAGTTCTTTGCCCGACAGATGAATGAAAATCTTTCCAGACCTCTGTA
The DNA here is from genome assembly GCA_902702965.1 of Spirometra erinaceieuropaei. NCBI lineage: Eukaryota > Metazoa > Platyhelminthes > Cestoda > Diphyllobothriidea > Diphyllobothriidae > Spirometra > Spirometra erinaceieuropaei. The sequence goes on along the minus strand of CACRXP010000867.1, from coordinate 131,569 downwards.
AGTTAGAATACCTTCATGTACATACGTGGCATTGGGGCTTCAGAGGAGGCCTAGGCACTGATAATTTGTCAAAAGTTGTGTACCAGGGGTTCGCTGCCGAGTACGATAGTACTGCACTTCTAATTTGTTTCGTAGTTTGTAGCCACCAAAACGTGGAATGGCACCTGAACCCAGCTGTGTATCCGAAGACTCTGTGGGGAAGACGACTGCTCGAGCATAGGAAAAATTTGCCTGTTTGTCTTAGCTTCCAAATACGTGCAGAAATCCATCGTTAGAGATAGCAGCGGCAGTAGTAGCAGCAGCAGGACAGGTGAGTGATAGGTGGTAGTAGCCAGTCAGCAACCAATACCGCAGGACTCTGTGTGCCAGTGCTGTTCCGATGCTTGACCTATCTTCTTTTCTCATACATACACTGGGAACTCGAATGTTCGCGTCAATTCTTAAAGCCACATATGGCCCTTCTCTGAATTCCCGGTTTTGGGTATTGAAGCGAGCCATCTTATTTAGACACATATTTAGATGCAAGAGGGTTTATCGTTCTTACAATAGGTGTGCCAACTTACGAAATGTCATGAGTTAGCACATGAAAATCCTTATAACGCAAAATCCTCCCAACCTGCGTTCCCCAAAGTCTAACGGCGGCGAAAAACGACTGTTCTTAAAAAAGAAGGCTCGGTTGGGTTTGCAAATTAATATTTATAACGCAAAAAATACTTTTCATTGAGAAGAAAAATTTTAAAAAATGACTATGTTACAGATCGCCTAAACAGGACTTACTATGAGGGTGTATAATAAAGGGGACCGCATGAAATGGTGAAAATGGTCAAAAATGTTAGCAAATACAAAAGATCAGTAATTTGTTGATCGTCCGTTTGCATTAATCACAGAAGAAAGTCTTTCAGACACGGAGATGGCCAGGTTGCCTGTAGTGGATTTTTCAGTGGAATTGTCGAGCGCAGAGTCAAGCTTTTCTTGCATTAGTAGTTTCTTATTCGACTTATGCCAATGTCTTTTGATAAGTACGAAAAACGTTTCGATGTGATTGAGATCGGAGTTGTTGGCGGGGATGAAAATCGACTAGAGGCCACATGCGGAAAGGCTGGCTGTTGTCTAGAAAGTCAGACTACGGTTGAAACCGTTATTAGATTCATAAATCTTTAGAACGATGGACAGGAGCATGTCATGTAAGATTATGGTATCCAGTCGCCGTCGGTGGATGTCATTGTAGTCGAAAATGTCCTTCACAATATTGACGAACACCTTGCCGTTGATGGTCTCCGTAGTCCACTGTCGTACTAGTCGCTCTCCGAATTTAACAGCCATCAAACCATGAGCCGTCGACAGTTCTTGAAAGTTGCCATCGGCGCAGTCTGCCCTTTTGGAAGTTTCTTCCTCATACGACCATCTGGATCGACTTCATTGGCTTGTCTAAGAATAACACCTCATCGCAGAAGTAAATGCACCTCCAGAATGAGGGCCGGTAATCAATATATTTCTTAGCAAATAAGAAGTTATCTAATAAGTTTTCTGCTTAAAAACGGCTTAATCATGGCCTTTTGTTGATTAATTTGAAATTTCCACATCATTCTCCTGATTGTGTTCAGAAAGAAAATCGGTAGATGTTCCCTGTGAATGGTCTTAATGGGCATTTAGTGATACCTTTTTGGTGTACAACGAACACAATCGTCGTCTTGCATACTTGTAGACCGTTTTGGTCCACCCTGCTTCTTTCGGGATACTGTTCTAATACTAATGGTAAAAATAGATGCTAACGGCTCAAGCAGCGACCCTTCCGCTGCTAATTTCCGTATCCTTTCGTAGTCAACTGCTGAAAGACATTGTCTGGACATCTTTATAGCACGGCGTGACACAGAAAAGCGGCAGCATGTCGCGCGTACTCAATATATATCTGTTTACGCCTATTAGTTCTCGGTGTGGTAAAAAAAAACTATGGTCGGACAAGTTTACTACTGTTTCATGGCACGAAATGCCATAAATTTACAAAAAAAGAATTTTTAAGTTGATTTTGGCCCTTTTTCTTGACAACAATGAAAGTTCTCAAACCAACCCTCACCCAATTTTCATGGAAGCAAAATCGAATTCCCCGTTTCTAGACGGGATATTTATCGTAATTTTCCTGTTCATAGTAATCTTCGTTTACAGCTTAATGCATATAAACATAGAATTTCAGTCTGCAAATTTTCCTAGCGTAGAAAATTATTCGGATATCAAAAAAGGTCAGATTTAGCCCAAATTTGACCTGTTTTCCTTTAATAAAACTGACCTGAAGTGAACCTCTCTTCAATAAAAAGCATTTGGTGTCTCAAATCATTTTAATAAACAAATAAGTACACCAAATGCATGTCAAACTTCTCACTCAAATTTCCACCACGATATTTCATAAGTTAGACCACTTACTGTAATGTTAAATTAATCTAAGATTTGGTATTCAAGTGTACTAATCGGAAGGTCTTTCAAATTTACTGCCTACGGGGTCAAAGAGAAGGTCGATTGTGGTGTTTTCACACTTCTATGTCTGGTACTGCAGTCGCACACCTAGGTTGTAAGGGCATCAATTTTTACCATATCAGAAGTACGAAGGACTCCAAGAAGCATTGCAAGCCACTTTTTTAGTGTCAGAATTCGGATAGGTCACATTTGTGACCCCCACCCCAACAGGCCGCACTGCTGTTGCGCCAAGCCGAAACGGCAGCCACACGCCGTTTGGTAGACGGTATACGTTGTGTTTATATGAGTTCATAACTGCTGCCATGTATGCGTTTAGCAAACATCAGACTGTAGTTAACGTCGCTCAATTCACTCCGCCAAACTTCATTAGTCGGCGGACAAGTCCTCATAGGTTACTCCTACATGGGCGTGGGAGGGGGATGAGGCCAATCTCGGGGGCATTGTTCCTCTTGCCAATCCAGCACATTCCTCACCATGATAAATATTATGTGCTTCATTCATTATTCACCTCCGCTATTACCGTCCCTTGAAGCTGTAGCCCTTCTTGGGCATGGCTGTGAGCGTTGCTGTTATTGTCTCTTCTGACCAACTCCCTGTCATCCCAGTGCACTTTCAGTCACCTGCTCGCCTCCCGTTAAACGTCTCTTACATGGCTTTAACCATCTTTGCAATAGTCCAGTTTTACTGAAGACCGCACTACACAAAGTCATGATTTGTATTAAGTCAGTTTGATACACCTGAGTCACCCTAAGGCCCTCTGAAAGGGTGAGTTTTGTAAAAGGACGTTTTCTTTTGGAATGTTTAGTAACCTCGAGGCGGCGACTTGCCTGTTTTGGAAGTGTTTTTGCTACCCGAGCCTTTTGTGGCTTTTTCGCTTCCAGCATAACCGATTGGATGCACGTTTAGGGGGATGCCTAGCTTACCATGAGGGTGCTACGGGCTATGTGACAGGCCTTTTTCGAATCGAAGAGAGCAACTCGGTGCGTAACCCAGGTTGATATCATCTTTTGCCCAGTAGAATGTCGTTTTTTCTCTAACGGTCCACTACCGACAAGATCAAATCGCGCTGGGAATGGGGAAGAGCATCTTTTCAAACACCCAACCCCATTCTAAAGGTCGTCACTACCACCGCCCATTTATAAGTTGAGTCGGTCTTGGCGCACACCTCTTCGTAAGCCATGAAATTGGCAGATGCAGTCACAAAAGAAATGCAGGAGAACACCGCCAGAGTCGATCCAGTCCCTCGTATCTTTCTGGGATTTCAGCGCACGTCCCAGACCCGGACCGCTCTGGTTGTTCATCTACCTCCCCCAATAATTCACCCTACTTTGCTGTTGCGCCTATGCCTTTAGTCTAGGGAACAATGACAGAGGCGTCCGATCTGTGTTTTTGCAGGCTACTCTAAAGCACCACCAACGTCGATTAGCTGTCTGTGCTCATGGACATGTGCCACCTACTCAACACACCCACTTATTCCAACTGATTGCAGCCGTGATGCCATGCAGAGTAAGATCAGCGATGATGCTAATCCTATCCTCGCCACTGTCGACATGCATTTAGGACTGTGATAGTAATGGCGTCGAACATTACTCCCCCCCACCCGCCTGGCCTTGAACTGCAGCGGAGGCTTATTTTTGTAGGGGGTTTAGGGGGGGGGGAGGGGAGAGTGATGGTCACCAGTTGTCAATTTTCATGCTGAGGCCGTGCCGTTTGTCAGCGTCACCCTGCAGTAATGTGGTGCGCTGTACCAACACTGTCTGTTGATCGAGGCTTGTTTACCCGTTCTGTAAACCTTTCATAGCAATAAACACACGCCTTTTGAGTTGATCGCCCCCTTAAAGTGCTTTCCTCCCCCACCAGTGTTATATATCGCAGTGAAGGAGAGAAAGTTAAGAGTAGATTTTGGGAACTGGCCGTAAGGCGCCAAATCGGACTCGTGATCCCTCTGGATCCGGCTATACTGGCAACTATAATGCTTGCGATCGCGTCTTAAACTCGAGCCCTCTTGTTTAAGGTAAGTTTTTTCAACGTGGCGCACTGTTGGTTACCTTGGAGCCTAATGCCCATAGTGTAGTAAACATTCAGAAGAGATTGACCACTCTGCCTGAGAAACAGAAAAAAAATTGCAGACGCAAACATGGTCGGGGAATTTCTAGTGTATTAACAGAATTTTGATTTTGTGAGGTTGCTGTCGTCCTCACTGGTCTCTAGGTTTCCTTGAAATGTCAGTAAACACTTTGTTCATTTTCAATGTCTTTCCCAATCAGCCACAAATGGCGATTTCTATCTTGTTATGACAAAAGTTTGACACTGCTTGAGGACTTCCATGCATTCAGTATATTCTTGGAAGTTATTTTGACCGAAGATGACGTTTTACGCCTGAACTGACACAAAAATGGGACTTCATCGCCAAGGAAAATGCATGTAATTTCCCGTCGAGGCTCTAGGATGATTCCCTCCATGGTCAGATAAAAATCATTATCTGAAAAGATGGCGCTTTCAAAGGTGCTCTGCTGTGGTATTTAACCAATGAGTACTCGCGTCCTTTGTCTTTTTCGAATGCGGGCTCAGCCACGAAATGAGAAAATGAAACCGTGTGCGCACTTGGCTGACTGTTCCTGGCACCATTTGTGCTTTAAACCCAGAAGGTTTTTGTCCTACCTGTTCTACAACCCGTTTTTGTCATTTTTATTTAATGTGCATCCTGTTGCTAAACTTCTGCGACAGAATCACCTCACAGATGTTCAAATAATTCTCACTCGAACTCGCGAGCCATTTTGGCGATATGGTCAGGCAAGAGCATGACCAGAGAAGCGCGCAGACCAACCTCCACCACGCGACGCATAGCCCCTCCTGGGACCTTATGCCCTCTGCACGTAGCTGAAGCGAAAAAATCGGCGACTTCATCCAGGGCCATTAACTGCGGACTCAGAATAGCCGAAACGGAACGCTAGCGTAGACGGAGCACTACCCCGACTGAACGAAGACGCATCAGTCATCACCGAAATGGCATGAAAAATCACTGACCAACCGGAAACCAGCTAAAATGCATCCATCAAAACTCCCAGCCAGCAATCAGTGACCCTCAATTAGATGAAAAGATAAAAGAAATATGACAAAAACTGTCACGTTGGTTAGAAATAGCAATCATCTTAAAGTAGTCGAAAATGCCTAAAGCTCGAATATTAGTGTTCTAAGCGTGAAGTTGACTTTTCTAGGTACACAAAGCTTGTCTATGCAAAATACTGTGAACATGAAATAGCATAAGTAAAATAACGTTTGAACACGCTCTAAATATTTTTTTTGAGATAAATGTCCTTGAAGAATTAGTGCAAGGTGCAGTGTGGCAGCTAGTCAACTGCCTGATGTTTGGGTATCATTTCAAACTAGTTCATTAGAATTTGATGCACTACTTTTGTTTTTGCATTGGCTTAAATGTGGTTCACTGCGACGAAGAGGTTTTTGCTTGATTTCGCGGAATAAAGGATTTCGTAACGTCGCATGCTTGGAAGTCGGTCGTTGAAATCTAATTAACAGATGGAATCATAAGCAAGCCGTTTTCTGTGTATCAAAGGAACTTTTTCCGCAAAGTTAATGCATGCTTTGTAGCAACGATAGAATTCGACGAGTTTCAGTGTGCGCTTAAAATGTCAGTGACTATTTGGGTTTCAGTGTTCTTAATCGATTGCGCAAATGTTAGGCTTTGTAGGTTGTGCTTATTTAGATCTCTAAAATAGGGCAGTACTTGGGGCTTTTATCTAAGTAGTTAGTTCTTGTGTGTTCGTTTATGCGCGTTGTGATTTGGGTCATATTTGAAGACTCCACTGCACATAAAACCTTGTCGTCAGAGAAGTCGAAGTTTCACAGCGAATACCTGTAGTGAATATGCCCCCGATTAATTAAAAAAGCCATTTAAATTATTTTTTAAAGAGCTCTTTAACAAGATTAATTTAAGTAATGGATTATAACATTCTGCGCACTTATGCACTTTCCTGATAGGTATTGATAATTTTTTTGCCTCAGACAAAACAACCTTTTCTCTTTACCGCGGTGCCATTTTGGTTATCTTTGCCTGCTTTTAGGCGCCGTCAGATATTATAAATGCACTCCGATGCAGCCATACAAAGGCTGCAGCACGTCCGAAATGGCTAACGCTGCTTCCGTCCCGTTTTTTAATTGTGTATAAACAAAAACTAGGCCTCACGAAATGTATCTTAGCATATTTCTGAAAAATCCGGATGGCGGCTAAATGCTAGGCCTTTTTGCAGTTACTGGTGGGTTGTTTGTAAATGCCAGGAAATTACGAGTGAGTTGGAATATTGTCTATACACGTTATTCATTTTGGGGTGTCGAACTATGTAGATTTACAAATCAAATTTTAGTGGAGGTAAAACCTTTCTGTTGTTTCGAACAGTGGCATGCATGTACACATCTAGTTGTGCATCTTCCAAGCGGACTGCAAAGTGTGGTTTGAAGTTGGCGATAGTTGTTTTGGCAAATGTTTCACGTTTCGATTGAATCACCCGCCAGTAGAGAAACCCGAATAA
>CACRXP010000867.1:101789-122072 GCA_902702965.1 Spirometra erinaceieuropaei | reverse complement strand
TAACATCTCTGATCTACTACATATATATATATATATATATATATATATATGCATATGGAAGAAGGATATAAGGCGATCTCTTCCTCCCCAGTGATCGCCTTATTTCTTTCTTCCATCTCAACACCTGGGGTCAGCATTTTCGTTTATATCCATATATATGTATATACTATCCTTTCCTCAGACTGATCAGCTTTCTTGTTTATGCCCCTGTTTGATACATCGAAAGGTCCCAGCTTTTTAAGCAGACGCTGTAATTCACGTTGTTATAAGGTTGCATCCACATTTTTTTTTACTGAGATTTAAAAAAACCTGTCAGCGACTGTTAACTGCTATTTTTTGAATTGTCGGATTATGCTGTGCTTTTTGCACCCCACTATTCCCCCGTATTTTCTGGCCAATCTCCTAATTCACTTGATCTCGCCACTCATTTGCGCATGTGCATGGACTTCTTTTAAAAAGGCAGCCGAGTAGGCTCATTCAATTAGGGCTTTTGTTGTCCACTCATGCCAGCAGTTATATACTTGCCTGTCTGACACTACGTTCTGCCATTAAGACGCCATATCCGGAAACGCAAACGAAGCTTTGGTTGTTGACAAAATTGTCTGAACTTATCGTCTTTTCTGCTCACTTGTGTGCGATGAAGCGGACCTTAAATGAAGTTACTGTAATGTCCAAATGGACAAACACTACTCTATCGCCTAAGGGAACTAGCCTACTCTCCAAAGGATGTCCAGTAGGTGCTGGTAATTTAGGCGGGATCCTCATGAGCGACCAATATTTGCCTCGATTTGAATTTTCGGATTTCCTCATTATTATGTAAAGAAACCAGTACTTCTTTTACGAGTTCCCATAAATCTTCGCATTCTTCCCTAAACGGTGATTAGCATACTGTGGGCGCATCCTAAAAAGACTAGGCACAGGGTGCTGTCGCATTCCCCGGCAAACTGTGCATCTGTTTTCACATAAGCCAACTATACAGAAATCTGACACTTGCGTAGTCTTATTTAGTCGCTGCATATCTAGACTGGGTTGGCTTTTCTCCTCTTATATCGCCCCCCATGCGCCTGTCTAAAATCCTTTTCACACAAGCCGGTCTCTGTTACATCTCTTGCATTACATCTCCCCTTTCACGGTGGGGACCTGCCTGCACGCAAAATTCTCAAGACAACTCATGAAATATGTCTACGGCCCATGATACGGTGTCCGCAGGCTCCGACGCGCCCCGTAACCCTGTTCTAGTGCTGCGGGCGAATAGTATGCGAGCTGGACTACTTAATCAAGAACGGACTCTTGGTATTGGATGTTGTAATGTACGAACGTTCCTGGGCCCTGGCACTCAAGATCTGACCGTACTCAGTCTTTCTCGGTACAACGTGGATGTCTGCTGCCTGACTGAAGTCCGAATTCCTGGCGCAGGCTCTCAGGAAATAAAGATCCCCAGAGTCGAATCACCTTTCACCCTGTACAACAGCGGCCTACGCAACTCTTCTAGTAGGCACAGTGTGGCAATAACCCCTCACAACAAGGAAACCTTGCTTCACTTACTTGGGAACCAGTCAATGACCTAATGGCCTGCGTGCGACTAAATGGTCACTTCACGAACACCTCCATCGTTTCTGCGTACGCAGTAACTTCAGCTGCCGAACAGGTAAATACAGAGACGTTTTACTCGCAGCTGCAAACGCCAGTTGAAAGACTCCTTCGCTGCGATCTACTGATTGTTGCCGGAGATTGGAATGACCGCACTGAACTTGTCGACTCTACAAGCAGTCACCATATTGTCCGATTTGGGCTTGGTTCTCGGTGTGAAAATGGCAAGAGATTTGTGAACTTTGATGATCAGAACCGACTGCTTGTCACTAACACGTGCCTCCAACATCCCAACAAAAATCAGCTGATGTGGTATTCAGACGGCGATCGTACGGCCTTTCTGATTGGCTACATTCCATTTAGCCCAAGGTTCCGCAGCTGGGTTCACGATAGTAGATCGATGCGTGGTGCCGAGAATAGTAACGCCCATGGGTCGGATCATGTCCTGTTCCGTACGCGTTTGGAAGTTCACTTCTCATCCTCGCCCAAAATGCCACGTCCCAGACGCCTCGATGTCGCCAAAATCCGACAAGCCAACACTGCCAAGGCCCTGAGCAGAGAAATCCGATCCTATTTTACGAACCGAGTCGACGTTGAAGGCGATAACCAGTAGTCATAGCTAAAACCATCAGTAGCTGAGAAGATTCTTGGATACACCTAGCGACGCCGCAGTGACTGGATCCGCGGAAGAACTTTGCTGTTGTCTGCGCAGACGGCTCGAGCCAGGTCCCGAAATGACGATTCCTTCCGCCAACTCCGGAAGATGTCGTTAAAGTCGGCCACGGATGACCGAAAGAAATATTAGGCTGAAATAGCGACCTCCATTGAACAGGCCTCGAACGTTGGTGACACTCCAAAACTCTACCAACTTATCCGCCAAGTTAGTGGTAGGCCTCCTTCAATGAGTGACCCTCCTCGTGACACTACTGGCGACTTCATTACTGACAACTTGGCCAAATTCGAGCGCTGACATGAGCACGTCGTTCAACATCTCAACTTCGATACCCAACCCACCACGCCTTCGCTCTCCTATGCAGCGGAGTCTCTTCCCTCTCCGGCTTATGCAGTGTCATGAGATCCCTCTTCTGAAAGGGAAGTCGCTGGTGTCATACAAATGCTATGCAACAACAAAGCACCCTGAGAGGACGGCATACCGGCTGAAATCTCCTTCATTGACGTTGCTGCGAGGATCCTCGCTATTGCCCTTCTCAGGCGATTCCAGGCTGTGCGAGGACGAGGACCAACGAGGCCAGATTTCGTGCTGAACTTGGATGTGCGGATCACTGAGGCACATTCTCGAATTACGTCATAGGTACTAACAACTGAGGGCCGTCTGTTTTGTTGACTCTACTGCCCATGGTGAGTCCCTATGACGGATATTGGCACTAAATGGTGTACCACCAAAAATCATCGCTATGGTCAAGGCCCATTATCGCACCGCCATTGCGCGAGTTCTGGTTCATAACAATCTTTCCAATCGTTCGGTATTCCGTCTGGCGTTCGACAGAGTTGTATGCTGTCGCTCATTCTGTTTAACTACGCTATTGATTGGATTCTCGAGAGGGCCCTATACGACGCTGACGGTGTTGAGTTTGCAACCGGACATCTCGACTATACGGGTGATGTCGCCTTATTTGCTTCAAGTTTTGGTGATCTGCAGTCTATGGTGTCACGGGTGAACGAGGTCGCTAAATCGGTTGGTTTATCCATAGATGCCGGGAAAACCAAATTGTTTTTTTTAACTGAGTCCCTGACCAGGAAAAGGCCACCTCTCGGAATTGATGGCCATCAAATTGAAGAAATTGCCGGTTAAAAATGCCTTAGGACGAAGTTTATGCCGAATGGACAGAATAAAGACGCTATTGTCTCCCGGAGGGCTTCTGCCCGCGAGGTCTTCTGAAGCCTTAGAAAATGCTTGCGGATCCGACGGGACGTATCCATCGTCACCAAGATTCGCATGTACCGTGCATCCGTTTGATCTGTCCTTCCTTATGGTTGCGAATGCTGGGATGTGCGCGTGGAGGTCGAGCGAAAACTGGAGGCATTTAACTACCACTGCTTGAGGATCGTCGCTCGAGTAAAATAAACTGACTTCGTCCCAAATGAGACAGTCTGCGCCCGCTGCAGCAACGTTTCAAGGATAACTCAAGCCACCCAAGAAAGACGGCTGAGGTGATTTGAGCATGTTCTTCGTCGTCCACCTCAGGAGCTCAGTGTTACTGCCCTCGACCCGGCACCGCTACCCCATTGGAGGCGTCGAAGAGGGGGTCAGTTCAAAACCTGACTCGACACAGTTCGTCAAGACATGGAGGTGGTTCTTGGACCATCGGTATTCGGTCTTTGCCGTTGGCGAAGGGAATGGGTTGAACCGTCCAAATCTGCCGCCGCGGATCGTCACGCTTGGAAAGGTGCAGTTCTGCACATCATCGAGGCCGGCTAGATCAGGCATGATCGCAGCCATGCCAAGTACATTATCATATCATTCACCGGAGTTTTCGGGGCGTACAACAATCAGCGATTTACTTGCTTACCTCCGTTTGGGGAAGGGGGTCATTTAGAATTTTTTCAGTTCAGTGGTGCCACCTTTGCGATCGCGCCATTGCTGTCCGCGACTACTAACTGCTTTATCAACTCACTGCTTCTGACAATGCTAAATGTGTTACCCCGCTCCCGGTCCCAAGTTGTCTCTTAGGGGCTTGCAAAATGCAGCGTTGCGTTTGACCTCAACGGCGCCAAAGAGGTGTGTGGCACTCGTAAGCCGGAGGCTTTAAACTGCATCAGCCACTACAGCCATCTCATCTTAACTACCCCTTAGTCAGACTCGTCACTGACACGTGTAATGGGACAGATGGAGTGGGGCCAGTCTGGAGACAGATGGCCTCACGACAACCCGAAGGGTGCATTCATCACAGTAATACACCTGACGCGCCAATGTATTGATGAGTCACTGGAGGTCACGTTTTGGCAGGCTGCCTGTAGGCGTAATATCTTGATTTGAAGAACTGAAGGCTAGACTGCAATGTTGCCATTCGGGGTCGGGGACTTTCACTTTAGTGTGCGCGTGTGGACAGCAGTTCTAGACCCGTAGCCAGCCACGCCGACCACTGCGTATGCGTCCATTTCCAGTTGTCTCGACCTCTTCTTCGTCTGAATAGAATATTATGGGTGTGGGGAAGAAAGGCGAAGGAGATATGCCACAAGCTTACGCTTAGATCGCCACCGCATGCGCAGCCAGCGATTATTGTCATTTATTACACACAGTTCGTGACGTTTTATCTATCCGTTCAATGGTCGAACTCCAGGAGGCCCACCACTATCTCGACGAGGGCGCAGTGGTGACTTTCGGGGAATTTTTAACGATGGAGACTTGCGCTGCCTACGTGGTTGCTCTCTATTCCAGCCCTCACCGTGTTTCAATAGGAAGACAAGGTCAGAGCGACTGCGAATGGGCCCGAGCTCATTGACTGACATGACAGGACTCTACGTCTGTGCGTGTCATAGACCATTTGGTCTCCAACTAAGAACGAGTTGGCCCCAAAAGAGGAGCTGTCGGAGACACTGCACAAAGGCCACATTGACGGAAAAGTCACTGCAGCCAAGTTTTCCGCCCTGAGTAGGACCGAGTCGTCACACCAGTTGATAGCCTTCCTAATCGCGAATGTTAGTGCGTCATGGGAATTTAACAGCGCGGTCGATTAATCTGACGAGAAATCTAGACGTTAGAGCCGAGATACATTTATTTCATACTTCTTCTCTTTTTCCCTATGCTGGCTGCTCAAACCGACTCTGCTGCTGTCGTGATCTGTACGCATGTACGAGAATTTTTATGATCATGCACTGACTCAGTGGACTCCTACTAATGCATGTCATGAGCCAATATGTGGTCGCCCTTCTTGTCTGGCTGAATTGCGACGCAGCTAGTTTCGGCGGGTGGGCGAGAACACTCATTTGGTTTCGCCGCTGGATGCCGATAAAAATCATCCGACCGGGTCGATGAGCAGGCAGATTTTGTTCATTACTTGAAAGATTGATGCCGACTACAGCATACTAACCACGCCAATCTGGTTTGAAGTGCAGAGAGAGGGGTGCGAACGGATGCGCGGAGGAAAGACCCAGAGCCCCTTGTTGTGGACTTTGGTGCTGACCGCGAAAGTCGCTCGGCTTTTTAACCTAATTCGAGTGAAAAAGTTGAGAAAGGATTGTTCCCGAGACTACTAGGACGAATTGTACTCGGGTCTTCAGCCACAAGGAGGTGTACTCTGCTTTTTGTAGGTAGTAGGATTACCAATAGAAGCGAAGAGACGAGTCCCAGGAAGTAGTCTTGAAGGAGACACGATCACTGGTACAAGAGCTTTATTAGCCTGAAGTTTGGGATTCCTGCTCGAATCCATCATCAAAGACAACAGCAGATAGGGGTGATTCACGCAAAAGGGGCTGCATCTTATAAATACTGCAGCCCCTTGTGTGTGAATCACCCGTATCTGCTGTTGTCTACGTTGATGGATTCGAGCAGGAATCCGAAACGTCAGGCTAATAAAACTCTTGTCCCAGCGATCTTGTCTCCTTCTTCAAGGTAGTCCTCGTAGAAGTGATGTCAGAGTAGTATTGGCCACCGTACTAATCGCAAAAATTGTAGTCTTGGGAGTACTTGTTTTACTGGTAGCTGTAGCAGCATCAGTTGCACAAGTAAAGGTCCTGGTTGCAGTTCTGGTCGTCTTTGTGGTGATTGCAGTGACAGCCAGGGTGACGGTAGTAGTAGCATCAGCAGCAGTAGTAGTACCCAAAGCAGGGGATTAGTAGTTTTATTGGTGATTACGATAGTATTGCTACCAGCAACAACAGCAATATTAGCGACCTTCATAACGAAGTGAGCGGTTCGCTTCATGTTGGCTGGGGATCGGGGGTATGCAGCGACAGGGGGGGGGGTGGGGGTGGCATGCATCAGCTTATCCTGATTGCAGGATGGAATTAACAATTTCCGCTTTGCCATGGAGCTGTAGGTTTACAGCCTACGCAGGCGGTTTCATGGCCGCTAGCAATCAGCAATCTGGAAGTACTTGCCGACAGAGGTAGGGACAGAAGACCAACATGTGATCGCTGACACAAGAAGTTTTATTCGCACAACATTTTGACCTCTCGCGTGAACCCTTCGTCAGAGACAGTCGCAGATAAGGGTAACGGCAGAGGCAACGACACAAGAACGGCCACTGGCGGCTTATTCGCCGTCATCAGCCGGCCATATCCCAACATTCAGCCCGTACACCCTCAGCTCCAAGGCAAGACCTGAAGGCTCACCTCCCTCCCGCAGCCAAGATTAAGTCGGTACACGTCACTCCCATTTTAGCAACATTAGTGACAGTAGTAGTAATCGTATTCACGACTACATTCCTATTTCTCATATTTGTTGTAATGACGTTCGTAGCACTTTGCCGCATTCGTATGGTTGAGTGTGGACGCAGCAGCACCCCACATGTTCTCACCAGCACTCACTTCGTCCGCTTCCCTCGTTCAACACACACCCTCTCCTTTGTAGGGTTGGTCTGCTGTGGGTCAGATCGCCTCCGCGGCCGCAAAGAAAACTAGTCAGTTAGCCTCAACCGCCACCGAGAAGACGCGCCAAATCACCATGACCGTCCAGGAGCGGGTATGGCTTTTTCCTGTAAAATGTCTTTCCATTATTGCATGGTAGTGGAGTACACCTTCCCTATTTGCTCTAAAGCACTTTCCTGACAAAAGGCTTAAGTGTGCATGCTGGTTGGTAAACATGTTGGGACACAGTGCGCAAAGGTTAAATACTCCCCAGTCGCAGATTGCTTCTTCGGAGCAGCTTTGATTCAGCGAACCCCTTTAATGGTAGGCTAGCGATCACAGTCCTATCCTCGACCCCGAAATATCACGTGACAGAGCGAGGAAGAAGGGGCCCTGTGCATTTGCAATAGCAATTAGTCTTAGGATCCAGTGGACGGATGTGAAATTGCTGACCTGTCTTGAGTTCGCCTTCGGTGTGCATTGAGCAACCTTCATCAAAGAGTACGAGCATTGGCGTTTTCCTCGTTTACTAATTGTCTGGGTACAAGCCTTCCTGTTCTGTGTTGTCTACTGGGCAAATAAAACGATACCCCTCTCATCTGTGACTCGGCATCCCTAAGCTCGCCTTTAACCCTACTAAACTCACATAAAGCGGAAATGTAACTTAATTAGGGACTACTAACCGGACCAATCGGACAAATCATTAAATGATAAAGCTCACAGAACCAGAGAACAAGCGCTTCAGGCAGTACACGGACCTCCGTCCTCCGGACCTTACTGTAACCGCTCGGTGACCTGCCTGCCAGCCTTGCGAGTGATTGATATTCCATACGTGCTACTTTCTGGGCGAGCCTGATTTTCAATCCCACAGTTCTAGAGGAATGACATTGGTGCATTTCTAGTGTGCAGCAGATGAACACCTGCACTCAATCACCTTCCTTATATCGGAGATAGTCCAAATGATCTTGTGTTTCGGAGAAAGGTAAGGTGCCCAATATGAATTCGAGAACTCAGTGGTTGGACTCTACGGTGTCTCCTTTATCTCCCCTTTGTCCCAATTTACTGCTGTGTAGGCATAGGGGTAGTAGACATAGGGTGGGATTTATGGTGTTTGACTTTATTTGCGCCTCTCCAGATGAAGTTTCTTCTCACCCTTCTTAAGGACGCTTGCTTACAGTTGAACTGACCTTTACAGCAGTATTTCAAAAAGCCATGCAGACTGTGAGCTCAATCGATTATCAGCCAGCCCCGTTGACCGGGCTGTTCAGGACTTGGCATGTGCGCGATCCTCAGTATCTAGAGATTACAGTTGCACACAGCGTACGAATCCACTGCGCCCGTAACACGATCCTCCGTTGCTGGAGTAGCCTACGGTCGACATCATCATTTGTTAAGAACAAACGTACCCAGCGAGCACTGCGACCAGAGAATCCCTCTTCATCGCTAAGACAGACTACGGCCAAAAGTTGAGAGACAGCAGAAATTGTCGACTTAGCTTCAAAACCTCGCCCCTGTGCGTGCGTGTTAACTATAAAAGTTTCAAATTAATGTTTTGTTCTGCAGACGACTTTTTTACTATTTGGTTCAGGTTGCTGAAATGTCCCCCTAGGAGTTTGTTTTAACTGTGAAATTTTCCAGACTTCCCACCACCTCCAAGCGCACATTTTTTGTCGTCCTAGTAAACAGTATTTTTGAGCGAGTAGGAGTCAAGCACAAAGTCCAACGGATGGCCAAACATAACTGCCTCGAGTAAGAACCGATGCTTTTAAGGGGGCTTTGTTTCTCTGGTTCATTTGCCGGTAGAACACGCAAATAGTAGCCCCCTACCATAATGCAGGTGGACTTTCACCAAATTGCAGAGAGCATAGACACAGTGTTAAGGTAGGGTTAGGACACGATGATAGGTACATTTCCTGAAATTTAACATATTGGGGGGGGGGGTGGCGTAGTTCTTATTCCCGCGTCTTGCCCATTTTTCATGCATCTCCCGCCTGGAAGTTAACTTCATTCCAGGAAAACGCCCTCTTATTTTCCTGTTTTTCGATACTATTTACGTCTCCTTTGTTCACTTTTTGGTTGTTTTTGCCGTTGTTGCCTTCTCACCCCTCGTCTATGTCCCTTCTTGTTGTTGTCGATCTGTTTGATGTCGTGCCGTCTGCTGCATGGTCGCCCGCCCCACTCCCTTCCGCCACGGCTCCCCTTCCCGTCAGATCAAAGACGGCCATCTGATCGAAGACCTGTCTGAGACTGTTAATTCGATGACCCAAAAGGTGAGCTGTGTTCTCGATCTAGTTGGACGCTCACTGCTCTTTACACACCCGGCTGTGTGAACTTGAAGGGCCATGTGAGCACATTCTTTCTGTGCCAGCGAAGTCAATTTTTCTACTAAAGGCATATCGAGTTTAAAAATTTATCTGCCAACACCAGTCCTATGTGACCTCGCGCGTTCCATACCCGAACCGACAGGACTCATATTTTTGCCCAGAAGTCCCTTTAGTGCATGCCGTACAAATTGACTGCCATTTTCCACTGCCGTTTAGGCCCTTGGTCAACGCCCATCCGGAGCAGCGTCCAACGTGTCAGCTGGTTTCTGCCTGAAGAACTGAGCCTTTCCATCAGCATGAGACGAATACGATGTCTAACGTCGCAGTTGGCTTATTAGCCCAAATACGTCCGAGCTCAGTTCATCAGAATGGTGACTGAACCGAACTAGTAGGCGTAATCTAATCCCAGGAGAAGGAGGCTCCCCGGGTACTAAATCGAGGCAGCCTTAATGATTTTGCGGATTACCACACAACGATTTAGTCGGCATAGGCGCACTGACAGGAGCAACAGATATGAACATATGGTGCGGCAAATGATGCCGAAAAGTGATTCGACCAAAGCACCCTATCCCTAAATGGGCTGTATCGGCTGTTTACCGACTTCAGTGCGCAACTGCGGGCTGCGCGACTGTGTTCGGGTAGCCGGCCGACGGCTGCAAACGTGAATGCGCGAGCGCCAGCTGGCAGTGAGAAGGTAAGACGGAGGTAGCAACCGTTCCGCGCAGATGGGACGCATTTTTAACTTTGACGCCGTTAAGATCGTGGACCGAGACGGTGCTCACATAGCGAGGCGTGCGCAAGACGCCTGGGTGTCCACCGACTGTTCTGTCAACCGCCACATTAGTTTGCGCCCCCCCCCCATATCTGGTTTTACGAACATTCTTGACGGGTGACAGTCACTGCGCAAAACAATCAGGGCCGCCAATTATCTCTGCGGTCAACTAAGGCGGGGACGACATGGGTCACGGTGAAATGCAGGTCCGATGCAGCCACACAGGCGGCATTTGGCGGACTACGCATCAAACTGCATCATATAATGAGAGCTGTACGCATGAATTTCTAGTCTCTGATAATGGGTAGGCGAAGTAACTACTCGAAACCTCAGACGTCCAATAAACCTTTCCTGGTGAACGCCTTTTCTTCATTTGATATGCCACGTGAGAACCGCATTTCCAGTACTATTGAAGATTCCATGATGATGCCCATTTGCACATTGAGGAAGTTCAAGTCGGCGAACGTACACTTCCGATTATTCATCGAGCGCTATCGAAGCGGATGCGAGAGCAACATCCTGCCTGGCTGTATGAAGGGGAGGGAAAACCCATTTCTAGCGCCATTGTGTCTCACTTGGTTGACACCGGCTACCAGGTAAGCTTCAACCAAGCATGCCGTGTCATCTCTAAATCGCCAGCAAGGCGTTCCAAGTCCCTACGTCAACGGATACTTGCAACAGCGGAGGCATTGACCATCTGACTAACGAATCCAACCCTGTGCTCGCAGAAGGCCTTTATTAAAGCCCTCCGATTACCCGTGCCATGAAAGTTCAGACCCGCACCATGGCACGTCGCGCCACAGAGACGAAACATAAGCACAACTCGGTCAGACTACCCTACCTCTTCCGCACCCCTTTCCCGCTTTCCTTTCCGGTAACAGAAAGTGGACTAAAATTATCCCGTTGCACCACAAGCCTGAACACATTTACCCCAAGTTATGACTGCTGTTCATAAGTCGTTTTACTTCTCCCATTTTGCTGATCTAACTAGACCCATATTGATGTGCCAATTTTGTTCATTTCCATCGTGGCACAGCCTCGGTTGGAAAAACCAGCAAGCAGTAGCAATTCGGTCTCAAACACTGATAGGTGACGCGCTGCTAAGCTACGATGAGGCGTCAAAAGTCACGGCCAGGAAGGTTGTCAGCCGACGTGCCAACTCGGCCCCGTTCGGGACTGTGGGTCAGGCTGTCAAAATCTGCCAAAATATCAATGAATTACGCGAGCCTGGTAGTCATCTAGGTGAATTACTTGGGAAATCCTGCTTGGGCAGTCAACTTACTGTATCAGATTTGGTGGATTCCAGACGTTGCAGTAGGTTGGGTGGGTAACTTGACCCAAATGTGATTAAACTCGCGTCGTCCGGCGGGGCCTCGTAGCTCAGGTGGTTAGAGCGTTGGCTGCGCTAAAGCCTTCCCCTTACTGCGTGGGTTCGAATCCCACCGAGCCGCCGAGTTTTTCACAGTTGGGTCAATATGAATTATTCAAAATCTGCCTAAATATCAATAAAGTGTCTTAGGCAAGAGATCCAGCAGTTCCTCTTTGTGGTGTCGGGCTGCTTTGTGGTTGGGGACCAGGTCGGGTGTGGCGCTCGTGGAAAGGAGCTTTGCCGCGTCAGCCACTGCACTCAATCCCATTTCCCATCGTCCTGACTCGCCATCAAAACACACGATGAGGGTAGGGATTGAGAGAGCAGGTTGCCTACCGTGAAAGTCTCCTTCGTGTTAAATAGATTTTACCAAAAGTCACCATTGTGTCCTCCTCAGGGTAGTGCTGAACCTTCTCGCTCACTTCTGCCTCAGTTGGTAAACTAGTCTAACATTTAGAATAAAAGATTGAATAGGCTTACTATAGCATCCCTGGCGAGTTGTCAATCTCCTTAGGACACAGACAAAAAAAACCTAAAATAAACACATCCATTTGGGCTGCACTTAAATTAAAACTGATTTTGGGTGTTTGCTTAGTCAATGGAGCGCAAGTGGGAAGTTTAAGTAAAAAACCTGAATTCCAAGGCATAATAATTGCAAAATTTAGAACAAAGAACGCGATTTACAGTATGGCGATTTAACTTTCGTGTTTGGTAGTTTTTGGGGTCACGAATATTTCGTTCTTCGCGGAACTTGGAGAACTTTGATTTCGGCTAGTTGGCGAGGTGGTGACTTTGGATGTCTGCTATTTGCCGGTTTCCAGTTGTTTTGAACAGTTACTGCGATCTGACCGCATCCTTCATGCGCGCTTCCTGGATGCTAAGTTATAGTTACCTAGACTAGCAGCTTAAAAAGATGAATATGGATCAAGGCCACAGCTGCGTAAGTTAGCAACAGGAGGGTTAAACGCCGCATTTGGCTGCTCATTTTCAAATGTTCCGCCCTATCGGGTGCCTTCATGTTCCCTCATCGTTAGTAATTTTTCAGACTTGACATTTAAAGCGAATTCTTCAGGTTTTCCCTTTATACGTCTAAGCGCCAACAGCCGTATGGCTGCAATACTGATCTTTGGACAGGCGGCTGTTCAAAATCATGATTGGTGTGGCTGTTGCATTGACCTTCGTGTCTGCCATTGATTTGCCGGTTTTGTCGCCTTAGCTCCGGCTGCTTGAGAGATGCCCTTACTGAGCCGTCTACAATCATAGTGGCCTCCTTCTCACTAGCACGACCAATTCCCCTTTTCGACTTCGTAGGCATACTTTGCTCCTGCCCACCTTCATTTTTTTCTGCTCTCTGCCTGCTGGTGGTCTGTCTAATTCCATCTACTCTGTTTTCACCAGGTGCAGAACTACTTAAAGCCTGCAGAGGGTGACACCAGTCATTCCAACTCGCTAGACTTGGGCGTTTCGCCGTCCTACCAGCAATCCTCTTACCGCGGCACTTACGGTTCTTTACAAGCTGACTTGTAAGCAAACCCTCCCCTCCCCCCACCTAACCCTATTTTTCGACTTATTGATTGTGGTCAGATTTAATTCTACCAGCGATAATGTTGCTCACCAGTTCGCAAGCATTTTCCTCCTTCGCCCACTGAATTCGCCACCAATATAGTTAAATTCAGGGAAAACCAGGTATTTTCTCCTGCTCGAACCCTGATTTTGATAACAACGGAACTTTTCTCTGTTTTGCCCTTTTTTCCAGCTAAGATGCTGGCTTCCCACCCGCAGGCCTTTCATTAAACATACTTTCTTTTGGGTTGGGTTTTTAGTAGGTCGTTGTAGCCTGATGACGGATTTAGCCTTCCGGGGGGACTTTCCTTCGCAGTCAGCAGAATGACTGCGAAGTCGACTATTGAATCCTAAACCATGACTGGGCCTAAACTCCCAACTCCTCCTAGCTTGATGATGGCGGCTAATAACCCGGAAAAAATGATCATGTCCATATCCTGACCGTTGCTCGAAATGCTTTTGAAGTGCTGATTTTTCGACTGCTTGTGAGGGTGGACGGCTCCTATCTGGTCGTGAAATCTCGCTGGGTAAGTGAGCGCAACTCTCCCGCTAGCAGCGAATCCACTCCATTAAACAACCGAGCTCCTATTACTACCGTTGGCCCTTCCGACCCAAGGTTAGTGCTGGTCGGAAATCGCCACTCGACTTCTCCTCTCTGTTGCGGCTGCTTCATGACTACAGCAAGATGCGTAGCACCAGAAGTCGGACGTGCAGTAGATGTGCTAACTCATGAAATGTCAACCAAAATTTCGAAATGCGTTCTCGTTTCGAAAAGATAAATTAAGTAGTGTTGTAAAACTAATCATGATGCGGCATAAATCTATGATGATCCAGTTACCTCAGGGTGTCGGCTTTCGAAGGAACTTACTTTTGGCTGCATGCAAGACCTATACTTTGCAAAAAATTACTACTTATGTAGCATGACATTTTCTCATTGATTTTTGGTGACCATGAAAATTCAATTATATTTCATGGAGAACATGCATAAAAATATTCATTCTTTTTCTTATTCGGTAGAAAATCACGTCTTCTTCCAATTTCATACTCAAAAGAAGAGTATAATTCGATTTTAAAAGTTTCTAATTGTGAGATTTTTTAATACCGTTAAATGGCCGTTCATGAAACGTCATGTATCTGCATTTACGAGTGTGGCTTGTTAAGTTAACAATATTGCTCAAATCCACTGTTTAATTTTATGAACCTCATATGGTCTCCTCTTAACACCGTAGAGAAATGCATGGTTTTCCGTACACGGAAAATATACAGCTTGTAGTTTTGAAACCCTGAATGCAAGTGTAACAGCAGGTCGGGTTCAAAATTATTCGGGAACAAGAAAAGTTTTTTTTAAAACCGAATTATACTTTTCTTTTAAGTATGAAATTGGAAGAAGACGTGCTTTTCTACTGAATAAGTAAAAGAATGAATATTTTTATGCATGTTTTAAATGAAATATAATTGAATGTTCAAGGGCATCGAAAATCAATGAGAAAATTGCATGCTACTTAAGTAGGCATTTTTTGCAGACTCTAGATCTTGCATGCAGCCGAAAATAAGTTCTTTCGAAAGCCGACACCCTGAGGTAACTGGATCATTATAGATGTGTGCTGCATCATGATTAGTTTTACAATACTTAATTCATCTTTTCGAAACGAGAACGCATTTCGAAATTTTGGTTGACATTTCATGAGTTAGCACATCTACTCTATGGATGCTTGGGCCGATTTCCGTCAGCTGCAGCGGAATAACTGCGTTATATTCATTAACTGCCTACGGGCAGCTAGTAGTATATTTTTGGCTAATACTTATGCTGCTAGCATGGTATCTTCTAACGGTATTACGGTGTCATCTCGCTGTGGTTGATGGACTTCGGCCCAAATTTCATACATCAAAATTCATTGCGCGCCTATAGACCTTCGTATAAATTGATCTACTCCAAGTTAGCAGTTAATTTCTGAGGGGATTAAAAAGCAACAAGCAAGCTTTCTTCCTGATACTTATTTTACCCTGATCTTTATGCGCTTTGTTGTCTGCCGTCGGTTCCTCCGCATTCCAATCTATATACTGTTGGCCGTTAATATCTGCATAAACGCCCGTTTCCCGAGACACCAGGGCTTGGGGCCAAAGTTTTGTCGGCAGACGAGAGCAGGTGAGCCGGAAATGATCATCCCCCTCTAGGCGGCGTATCTGTCGGTAGAAAAACACTCACCAAATGCTAGTCGGCATGCGACCGCCTGCATGGGCTGTAGACGACTCCGGGCTCCGTTCCAAGCCCTGCGACCCACTCCCCATCACGGTTGACAGGGTGGGGCGTGAGCGCGTTGAAGGGAATTCTCTTGAGCAGACCATCAAATGCCACCTGCATGTCTCTGTTATTCAGCCCTGGAGGAGAGCGCGGTTGCTTTTTATTGTGTATCATAACCGGTGGTAGGTTCATCGACTAAAGCCAAATTCAGGAATTTTAAGTTTGCCCCTCACCACTCCACTTGCAGCAGACAATAAACAGCAACTGTCCTGTCTTATGAAATTTTAACTAAAATTCTGAAATAGATTTTCAAATACGAAGCATTTTTTTTGGTAGGGTTGCAATGTTCATTTTCATCCGGCAGCATCCCAGGATGTTCCGGTCAGGCCAGCATGTCGGCTTTTAAGTTCGTTTTCTTCCGGCCGCCAACAAAAACCACGCCTGATGAATATGCCCACTAAAGTAGTAGGAATTTTCCAATTGGGTTCCTATACTTTTACAAATTCAAATGCATTTTGTAGAAACCATGCGCAAATGTATTCTTTACTGCACAAATTTGATAGTAAGTTGCGTCTTTAAATTTTGTACTCCTAGAAAGGACGTCTTTCGTGTTTGAAGTTTTCAGTTGCCGAATAATTTCCAACCCCAGCAGTAGTTCTACTTGTGCTTAGGGATTTCAGACTATCTGCTGCATACTTCCCACGTAAGGAAAATCGCGCATTTTCACTAGCTGCGGACTATGGTATACGCTACGTAGGTAACATTATCAAACGGACAGAAATGATTCCGTATGAATTGAAATTTGCAGTCTTCAACATTTCATAATTATTTTTCGGTGTGTAACATTTGAAGACGCACTTTCCTAATAAATGAGCTTAATAGAGGGCATTTTCGTGCTTGCTTTCTATAAAATACATTAGAATCTTTAGGGTCAGCGAAAATCAATGTAAAATGCATACCACTTAAGCAGGTATTTGTTACCGACGGGGGTTTTTTGCAGGTGGCCGGAAAGGAGTTCATTCAAAAGCCGGATTCCGGACGTGACTGATATATCTTGGGACTATGCTGTACGACGGTCAATCTTACAATCCTAATTAAGTAATCCTTTCTAATTGAAAGCGCATTTCAGAATGTCGGTTGACGTTTAATCTGACAGACGAGCTGCTATAGGTGCGCCGGCGCGATAAAAATCAGCAGTTTAAGCAAAACAGGGCGTTACCTTTACAAATGTCTAAAAGGTACCAGAAGGAGGATGCAAATGCCTTGAACTGTAGTTTACCTCCGCAGAAATTTTAATCCTTGATACCAATTGGTGTAACAGTAAAGTGGACCATAAAACAACCCGTTTTTGCTCTACTTTAAAGAAGCGGAGGGCTGTATGTATATGTCTATGTTTTTTTTCTCACAATCGCTTTTCCAACTGACTTCGCTTATAGCAATTCCAGATGCCAAGGCGAACTTCACGTTTATACCATTTGGACGACAGTTATGGGAAAAGGGTAGAGCTTCATCTTCTCTGAGCCCATTCTGGAATTTCCACTGCCTAGTGCCATTCGTCCGTTTCTCATTCGACCTCAAGTATGCCTCATTTAGGAGGTGAACTGGGTGCATTTACTCCATCAGAAAGCCATGAACCGAATTTATGCTTATTTCTGTCCTACTAATATCTGAACAAAGGCTCTTAGCCACTAGTGGCGGTCTCATTTAAAATATATCGCGTTGTCAGCGCTTAGATCAGCTGATGGAACTTAGGAAATGCTGTGAAAATCGTCGAAAAGGCCATACAATGCAGAAACCGTCCGTCATTCATCTCGCAACGTTCTATATTTTTAAGTAAATGGCTTTTCTTCGAGAGACGGCATAGTTTGGTTCGCGAACCAATACTTACTCAGGGCATATGTTTTTTTTTTACCGAAACTTAGACAACGGGCTTACTGCAAGCCACTTAGTTAAGTAACAGTACTCAAGGAAGTTAGTTCTATCAAATGAAAAGAATGATAAAAAAATCATAACAACTACAAAATATCAGGACTTGTTTTACGGGCCTTTCATAGGTACTACATTACTGGACCTGTCAGACATAGAAGTGGTCAAGTTGTCTGGTCCGGCCTAGCATGTGTAATTCTCAAGCCCTAATGCAGACACCTCTTGCATGGAAGGGTTTTTCCTTGCATTGCGCCAGTTTCTTTTGGGAAAAGTTAAAAACCCTTTTTAGTAGGATTCAGGCCGGGACCATCGAGGGGGTTGAAAGTGCTCTGGAAGCCGCATGCGGAGAGACTGGCTGTTGTCGAAGGAACTCATTTTATAACCCTTTTTATCATTAGACGCATACGTCTGTTAAGCAGTAAACTGAACCATTATCTCGTAAATTCAGCGTCGCTGTGGGCCGCGTAACCAAAGACATTCTTCGCGATGTCGATGGACACCTTGCTGTGAGTAGTGTTCATGTTTTGAGCTCCAAATTAGCGATTCACTGGAGTTTATGACCACACAAGACCTCAGATATCGACATTTCCTGAAGATGTTAATCGACTAGTATTTTGCCCGCGATATCGGTTTGCATCGTACGTACCTCAAAGTGCGTATAAGCGCAATCTACATTGCTTAGGAAAAATGATCGGCCTTTTCGCGGTTGCTTGTAGAATATTCGCATGTGAATGAACGTGGCGGTGGGTTAAAGGACTGCCTGTTGGTGTCATTATTGCTATTTAAAATATGAACTCGTAGGGGTTCGTAAGTCACATTTTTTAAAAAAACATGATTGTTCATACCATGTTTCACCTGCTTGCGGACGATTGTTCCTGTAAACCTTTTTTGTTTATATTAATGCTGGCTACTGGCGTAACAATCATAAATGCGCAGATATGGCCAGAAGCGTTTTTAGTTAAACGCCCACTCACTCAGAATGGGAAACTCATTTGAAAGGATATGTCGGAAGCATATTGCATATAAGTAAAAGGGGTTTTCGGGAAGGCATTGAACTAGTAATTCTGAGCCACTAAGATCGAGGGGCTCCTACATGACCTTGATTCCAGTCTACAAGTTTCGTCGATTTTGTCACGCACTTTGGTAATTCGAAAGAAATAAGTCCTCTGGGAAAAAATAACAATTCATTTCGTATATATTTGACTTTGGTTTCCCAAGTCGTCCTCAGCCGTGAAGTAAGTGTCCAAAACAGTTAAAATCTAAACATGCCTAAAGGTCGATATTGCCCTGTTGCTCCTGCCAGTCAGCCGTCACAGAGGGTTCAAATCATGCTCTGATTGGCTAACGCGTCTTCCACTTTTCCTGGTGACTTTCGTACACAGCATCTTATTCGATGTGTCGATTGATGCATGAATTACCATAATGAATGGCCTCTTAGTATTCTCGACCTTTCTTAGACGGGCAGATACCTTTAATGCGAGTCTTGTTCTGGACAGGTGGTCTCGCCCTTTTACTGCCATCTCATGTTCGTGCATTTATGTAGAGACAGATTTCCCAGTTTGAGCACGGTGAACCGCATTACAGGTGTCGCATGGCATGTTGTAGACGACTTCTTTATCTTTATAGCCAACCATATTCTTAGGGTGTACAAGCTGCTCACGAAGTGCAGTCATCGGCTTGTGCTTCGTGACCACCCCGTCCCCTCACACGCCAGTAGTCTGTCTGTCCTATCGCTCTAACTGGTCTAGTGTGAAAATGTAACTTCCTCTCCTGTTTTCGTTTAGTTTGACGACGATCTGGTGTTACAATCTTGAAGTTTCACGATTACTACTCGACTTTTCCGAACATACTGCCTATATATATATATGTATATAGGCAGAATTTTACTACCGACAAAGACAAAAGAGACTGGAATGGTCATTTCTGCCTTATTAACCGTCAGCCAGTCATACTAAACCCCGAAGCATGAAACACCATGGGTTCGATCCAGCGACCTGTTAGTTAGAAGTTCAACACGTCTAACCACTGATCCACGAGCTCGATGTCCTGTTGGTTGGGTATGTAGAATTTTAGAGAGGTCTTTGTCGGTAATAGCATTCTGCCTATATCATGCGCTGCTGTTTTCCTGCTGGTTGGGCCCCAGAGAGAGCCTCTAATGCACAACGGGGCGAGCGAGTTCCGTAAAATGATCGGTGAGCGCCCCGTACCATTATATGTACATATACTTGTATAGAGGCGTGGACTTCTAAACCAACAGGTCGCGGGTTCGAGGCTCGAGTGTTCCACACTTCGGGCTTGGGTATAGATGGCTGACGACGGCTAATAAGCCAGAAATGGCCATTCCTGTCTCCCTTGTCTTTGTCGGTAATGTCATTCTGCAGTAAAGAGGCGAGACCACCTGTCTCAAGTAGCCATGCATACCCTGGACACAGGGCATATGTTTGCTTGGGATAGAACACGGATTGTCGGTGCCTGCCCCTTCAAGAAAGGCCGAGAGTTCCTTGAGGCCATGCACTCGGATGAATCGTGCATCAACCGTCATATCGAGTTGGACGCCGCGTACAAAAGTCTCAAGGAGAAATGGAAGAGGCGAGAGCCAATCGGGACGGATTGACGCAAACAGCGGCCGCTCACGGGCGCAAACGCGAACGACTATCGATTTTTTTGCGTGCACTACCAGATGTTAACTGTTGCCGGCACATTTACTCTCAGTCTGCGTCTGACGACGACCTGGGGAACCAGCGTCGAAAATTCACGCAATAAAGTGCCTTTTCCCAAAGAACGCCTCTGCCTTCAACTTATATTTCTTGGGATGCCTACCTTCCAATATATATATATATGTAGTAGATCAGAGATGTTATGCATTCCGAGTCGATATAATGAAAACAGGAAGAGGTTCTTCGGAAAAATCGAGTTGTACTCGTGAATTTTCGAGCTGGTGACACCAACCCGTCGTCAGACGAAATGA